>JAKELL010000400.1:0-40758 GCA_021524915.1 Lactarius akahatsu
CTAATATCCTTGTGTCCCTGGGAGACCAAGTGATACTGTTCATCACCGAACTGAACCTTAGCCGGTTCCCGCCTAGCCGATCCCGTTGACTTACCGAAGTACACGTCGTACTTAACGCCCCTGTGGTGGCGTTACATTAAGTCAAGTCTCTCACAGTGGCGACGTCTAGTCGCAGCCGAACCAAGTTTAGGCCCGAATATATTGACCGTCTTAGCTCGGACGAATTATCAGACAGAGTTAAGGGAACCGCGGTCTGGCAGAACACAACGGAGTCGAAGGATACTTTATCTTTGACCCCTCGACACGATCGTATCGACAAATCCATTACCTCGACGACAGGCACCTCTGGGCCTTTATTGAATATTCCCCATCTGAAGGAGCGTGGTACACTACAGGACCAGTACCCCTCACCCTGAACACCGGACCCTTGGGATCCTCCAATCCTTCGGGCATTAGTATCGATCCCCCCAGCACCCCATCCCCGAGTGTATCCGTACCAACAACCAACCTCCCCTCCTCAGCATTCCCATCGTACACCATGGCTCAGCCAGGACAAAGCATCCGCAAGTACCACCCTCACGAGCGGAGGAGGTATACCCAGTGGAAGTGGAGCGCCTGCCGGAGGAACTCCCGCCAGCGGCGGCGGTGGCGGTGGCGGGTGGCGGTGGCGGTGGTGGCGGTGGACCGGCGCCAGCCGGAGGACCTGCACCAGCCCCTGGTGGCAACGGTCGCCTGGGAGGAAATCCCCCACCCGAGTTTGACGGAAATCGAGAAAAGAGCAAGGCATTCTTACGCGCCTTCAAACTATACTGCGGAATGAACCCAACGGTGGACCTGCTCGCAATACCAGGACAACGAGCCATGGCCTTCCTCTCTTACATCCGAGGGCCGCTAGTCGACGATTGGGTTGACGAACAGATGAGATGGCTCGAAGACCAAATAGCGACAGGAGTCCTACGAACTCAAAACAACCTCTGGAATGAGGTAGAAACCCCGGTTCCTACAAGCGTATACCGACACCGCGGAACAGACGAAGGCCCGCAAAGCCTTACAAACGTTAGCGATGAAAGGAGAAGATATTGACTCCTACATCGCCCAATTCGATAACCTGACCACGAAAGCCGGGTATGGCCCGGACGAAGCCACAACATTGGAGCTATTCCAGGATGGGCTCCCGAATCAGTTAGTCATTAACGCCATTCGCTTCCAACACCCCGTTACGTGGGAAGATTGGAAGCGAGCTGCCCGACTACAACAGGCTGAGTACTTGGTTTTGAAGGACCGACTCGGCAAGAACCGCGCCCCGCGCCAAAAGAAGGGAGGGCATAACCGCGAACAGTGGGTACAAGCCCTCAACAAGAATCGCGACCCAAATGCCATGGATGTTGGACGCGCCCGAGCCTCCGTGGCTCTCACCGACGCGGACCGAATCCAACTCCAAAAGGAGGGGCGCTGTTTTAGATGCCGTGTTACGGGGCACATCTCGCGTAACTGCCCACAAAAGAGCGCTCGAATTGCTACTTCCTCCACGACCACCCAACCAGCTTCCATCTCGCTCCCCCGCCCGTATCAACTCCCGCCATCACTACTGTCGCCATACAATCTAACCGCGTACTTTCGACGGAAGAGCAGGCTGAAGCACAGATCGCTGCGATGAAAGCACAACCCCCGGAGGTACGAGACCTCATGGTGGAAAAGCTATTTGCGAAGGAGGATTTCTCGACGCTTGAACCCGACGGCCTGGGCTAGAGCACTCAATGTAAACGTGTACCATAGCAGATACCGATCCATGCGAATCCCAGTACTCTTTAAATCTGCACACACGACGGCCGAACGACAAGTACTCCTAGATTCAGGAGCAACGGACAATTTTATCTGCGCCTCACTTCTGAAACGGCTGCAGATTGGAACACGTGATGTCACGCAACCAATACGCATTTGGAACGTGGATGGAACTCACAACCAAGACGGAGCAATCACCCAATATACCGATCTGAACGTCCGTACCGGAAACGATACTAGAACACTTCGCTTCCTAGTAACGAACTTGGGAAGAGACGAAGTTATACTGGGTTACCCATGGTTCTCTGCGTTCGAACCCCTTGTAAAGTGGGGAGAAGCAATGCTGAACGAGGACTTCCAACCAGTTGTCATATCCAGCCTCCAGTCATCGGACGAAGCCACGCCCGTAGAAGCATCTATACGGGCGTTGGAGACGTATCAACTCGATGAGGAGGCTTGGGAACAGATCGCGGACGACGACCAAGAGCCATGTGTGGCGTTACTACGAAAAACCACGACGGCGTCTGAATTAGCACAGCAAGAGGCGGCCAAGCGAGAGGTACGCACCTTTGAAGAAATGGTACCACCAGAATATCGGCAGTATCGTAAGGTGTTCAGCGAGGAAGCATCCCATCGCCTCCCGCCGAAGCGCCCGTGGGACCATGCCATCGACTTAACACCGAGCGCGCCCGCGACGATGGACTGTAAGGTGTACCCATTGACCCAAGAGGAGGATAAAGCCCTCGACGTATTCCTCGCCGAACAACTAGAAAGGGGATACATTAGACCATCGAAATCCCCATACGTTTCACCATTCTTCTTCATAAAGAAGAAAGACGGGAAGCTCAGACCCATACAAGACTACCGACGACTGAATGAAGTCACCGTTCGCAACCACTATCCGCTACCACTAATTCCGGAACTCATTGACAAAATCCGCGATGCACGACTCTTCACAAAGCTAGACATCCGTTGGGGATATAATAACATTCGCGTAGACGAAGGAGACGAGTGGAAAGCTGCCTTTAAAACGAATAAGGGAGCTTTCGAACCGCTTGTGATGTACTTCGGACTCACAAATTCCCCCGCAACGTTCCAAGCAATGATGGACTTCACGTTCCGAGGACCGGTGTTAACGAATGAAGTAATTGTGTACATGGACGATATCCTAATCGCAACCATTGATGACCTCACACGTCACCGAGAACGAGTCCATCAGGTCCTGACCATATGTGAAGAAAACGACCTCTACATCAAACCAGAGAAATGCGAGTTCGAAGTACGCGAAACGGAGTACCTAGGGCTTATCATCGGACACGGGAAGCTGCGCATGGATCCCGTAAAAGTACGAGGAATCCGCAAATGGCAACCCCCAAAAAGCCTTAAGGAAGTGCGTGCCTTTATCGGTTTCTGCAACTTCTACCGTCGGTTCATCAAAGGATTTTCGACACTCGCACGCCCCCTCCACGACCTTACAAAAAAGGACACCCCATGGCATTGGGGGGCAGACCAACAACGCGCGTTTGAACGCATCAAAGACCAGATATGTCAAGAGCCAGTCCTCCTCTCCCCCGACCTAGCAAAGCCCTTCGAAATGGAGGTAGACGCGTCCAACGTCGCCATTGGCGCCGTCCTCAACCAATTAGGGAGCGATCAAAAGCTCCACCCAGTAGCGTTCCATTCAGAATCGTTATCCCAAGCTGAACGGAACTACGACATCTACGATCGAGAGTTGCTTGCAGTGGTCAAAGCGTTGCGCGCCTGGCGCACCTACCTCGTCGGCTCTCCTCACAAAATCATCATACACACCGATCATGCCAACCTTCAGTATTGGAAGGAACCGCGAAAAATCAGTCGACGAGTAGCACGCGAATTCCTAGAGTTATCAGAATACGACTTCGTATTAAAGCACGTATCTGGAATTCGGAATGGTCGCGCAGACGCCCTATCTCGACGAGCTGACTACGCACCAGGCGACGGAGATAATGACGATGTCATCGTCCTCCCGGCAGACCGCTTCGTCCGAGCCACGGAAATGTCAATGCACGACATGGACATTTGGACCCAAATAGCGCAGAACCTTGATGAAGCACAAGTGCTGCACTGGGTTGAGCCGCATAGTCTGAAGAAGCACGGAGGATTATGGTGGAAAGGCGACGCCCTCGTCGTTATCGGGGATAACGATCTTAAGCGGGGGGTAATCACCTTTTTTCACGACACACCTGCAATGGGACACCCCGGAATCACAAACACCTACGAACTTTTACGACGAGACTACTGGTGGCCCAACATGCACAAAGACGTCGAGGAGTACGTCAAGGGCTGCGCCACATGCCAAGCCAACAAAATTAATCCCCACCGACAAAAACCACACCTATTCCCCATCACAACCGATCCAGACGCAGAACCCTTCGAAGTCGTAGCCATGGATTTCATTACGAAACTACCGCTGTCTCAAGGATATGACTCGATACTCACCATCACCGACCACGACTGCTCCAAAGCAGCCATCTTCATCCCGTGTAACGAAACGATCACAGCGGAAGGCGTAGCCCGGCTATACCTTCGCCACGTCTACCCCCATTACGGCATACCCCGAAAACTAATCACCGATCGAGACCCCAGATTTACATCCACATTCATGACACAACTCTGCCAAGTTCTCGGAATCAGGCAGAATATCTCGTCGGCGTATCACCCCCAAACAGATGGGCAGTCGGAACGCACCAATCAATGGCTAGAACAATACCTACGCCACTGGAGCAACGTGCAACAGGACAACTGGGCAGAGGCCCTCCCCGTAGCACAGTTCGCACACAACGCGTGGCCCAACGCGACGACGAAACACTCCCCCTTCTCACTCATTATGGGGTGGGAACCACGTACTAACTGGGTCTCGAAACCCACGACCTCTCCGTCAGTTGACCAACGGTTGGAAGATATGGGCAACTTCCGACAACATGCACAGGACTGTATCAAACACGCCCAAGAACTCATGGCAAAGCGAGGACGCACTCGCTTCGTTCCTTATCAAGAAGGGGCGCAAGTGTGGTTAGAGGGGACGAACCTTAAAACGTTCTACCCCACTGCCAAGTTAGCCCCTAAACGCCACGGGCCGTTCCGCATCAAGAAGGCCCTGTCAGCGGTGTCTTACGAATTAGAACTTCCAGAGTCATGGAAGATCCACCCCATGTTCCACGCCAACCTCCTCACCCCATATAAGGAAACGGAGCTACACGGGGCAAACTTCACGCGACCCCCTCCTGACCTTATCGATGGCGAAGAAGAGTTCGAAGTGGAGCGAATCCTCGGATCGAGAATCCACGGCCGAGGGCGTAAGCTCCAATTTCTGATCAAATGGAAGGGATTCCCCGTAAGCGATAGTTCGTGGGAACCCTTCGAGAACGCCCAGCATGCACCTGACCTCATCGCCGACTTCTACCGGCATAACCCAACCGCCGAAGGGGCTGGACGAAAGATATAAGAACACACCCCGCAAACCCACACAATGCACTCCCCTCTTACTCCTCACACCATGACGACCACTCCTATTACGTCTAAAATTCCCTCGCGCCCACCAGCGCAACTCATACTCGAACAACTGACCGTACCATCGCAGGATCAGGGTGTCCCCTCTCAGCCAGAGGGTTGTACGCCGTACTCTGTGATCTCTAGCCCCGCTCCTCCCGTCCTATCCCTCATCGCCCCCGCTCTCGATCGCCTCGCGCGAGAAGGAGTCACCACGTCACTACTCGCCCTGACCGCCCCACCTGTTGACACCCCAATAACCGTACATGTCCCACTCGTCCCCACTCCCCCATTCCCTCCCGGGATCGATCACGTACCCACACCGACCACCCAACCGCGTATCGTCGAGCCCGACCCAACCATAGCCTTCCTCCAAGACGAGGAAGAAGAAGAAACTGTAGACCCGGGACTCCCCTTCCTTCGCAACGACCCCGAACTCACCTTCCTCTATTTCCCCATGAAGATTGGGAACGCGGGATACCCAAAACAAATCGCACGTTTCATTTACTATCGGAAGAATTATCAGGAGGTCGTGGGAACCATGGGAAGGGGGCACCCTTGCTACGTACAGTCGGTCTACCTACAGGGGGTACACGAAGGACAACTTCCCCAGCACGTCACAGACCAACAACTTGCCATGTTCCACCCCCACGACCCCCGCGCCATATGCATCAACGAAGTCCTGACGGAGTTGCGCAGCGTCCGCATCCACGCAGACGTATCCCGACTCCGGGAATGCCTCCTGCGCAAGGACGCGATTGCAATTCGCGAGTCCGAGCTTCGACGGCTGGAGACGGACCTCACGCGGGATCGTTTCCACATGGACATGGACCTCGCGAGTGTGCGGAAGCGACTGCAGTACGCGCGGGTCATACCACTCATATCCGAGAAGTTCGACGAGCTTCAGGCCAAGCTCGTACGTCCGAGATCTACCCCCGAGGCCATTCCTATTCCCCCACGCGCCGGAGGCCCTTGTGAGATGCCTCGCCTTCAGGGAGAGAGCAGCAAGCGAGCTCGCAAGTGCTTCCAATGCAAGTCGACGGACCACTTGATCGCGCAGTGCCCTCAACGGAGGGCCAAGCAGCCGTGTCAGTGGTGTGGCAGTCGTACTCATCAGTACGATGTGTGCCTCATCCGTCGAATCTCCCCTATGTCCCCCGCTTATATCGACCCAGATGACCGCCCTCGGTGGTGCGGTAAGTGTCTGCGGTATGATGCCAAACACGAAGAGATACATTGCCCTCAGTATGAGCAATGTCGAGAGTGTGGAGAGCGGGGTCGTCATCTTTTCCTGCGTCGGCATACCTGTCCCCGCCCCCCGTCGCCGATTCCCGACACAGTACCAGTCGAAGATGACTGGTACTACACCAGCGACTAGTCGAAGCCGTGGCGACTTCGAATCTGACGGGGGGGTAATGTTACGATTCTCGTCTTTCTGTACGATAGGTCTTATCTGCTTATCTGCCTTGTCTCGCGTTTGCGTGTACGTTTACCCATGTTCCGCTTCGATTCGGTCTTCGCCTCTTATCTCGCACCAATCCCATGACCGCAGGGAAGCCAGGGCTGTGACTTCTAGGGCCCGCTGACGTCACTGGAGCCCCGCGTGCCCCCGCGGGATCCCCTTGTACCTTTTACGGACTTCCCCCTTTGCACTTCCTTATTAGCTCGCTGGGGCCAGTACCTCAGGATCGCGTCATATGTTTGTACTTCACAAACAACCTGTAGTAGTATATAAGTTACGCTCTACCTAGCTTGTACGGTAGACTTGACTTCTTGTGTAATACCACAATCGTCTTTGCCTCACGAACGACTTTGACTCGCCTTTGCGCTTGAGTCCCTCTTCGCTCGCCTTTTCGCTTGAGCCTCGAACTTCCGCTAATATCCTTGTGTCCCTGGGAGACCAAGTGATACTTGTTCATCACCGAACTGAACCTTAGCCGGTTCCCGCCTAGCCGATCCCGTTGACTTACCGAAGTACACGTCGTACTTAACGCCCCTGTGGTGGCGTTACACTGGGCGCTGAATGAGCTGAGGGACGTGGGGCTTAAGGCCGAGGTGACCCGTTTCCGCGCATACCGACACGAAGCCGAGCGGATGGAGCAGAGGCTCCACGCCCTGGCACAGGCGCTCGGAGGGGTGCAAGCGGAGCTCGCCCGCTGTAAGTTCCGCCTCGAGATGGCTAACGTATTGGACCGAATCACGGAGAGACAAGAAGCTTGGGTTGGAGGGATAGGCCCCACTCGGCGCCGTGGGCGTCGCAGCTGAAAAGGGGGTGGTGTCACGGTACGCAAGAAACGGACTCTTACTATACAGATATGACCCCTTAGTAAGTAGTAATGTGTCATGGACTTAATGCATCAGTCAGCGGTCGTAGTATCACATGCTAGATACTATGACTCATTCCTAGTAGTAGCTGTAGTAGGGTTCGAGCTACTTACGCTACTTGTCGTCTCAGTTTCAAGAGGAGCTTTAAAGCACCCTCTCATGTGTATAAGTAGTGGCCCGATAAGACCAAGATAAGCCATCTTGGTCTTCTTCAATTCACCACTTCTACTCGTCTCTTTACGCGTGTTTTGCTTGTCTCTTTCTGAGCAAGTCGTCTTCATCGATCATCGGATTACCTAGTGGCACGACTTGCCCTAGTGTAC
Organism: Lactarius akahatsu; assembly: GCA_021524915.1. Lineage (NCBI taxonomy): Eukaryota > Fungi > Basidiomycota > Agaricomycetes > Russulales > Russulaceae > Lactarius > Lactarius akahatsu. The sequence goes on from JAKELL010000400.1 coordinate 7,959, forward strand.
GCTCAGATCACGTGCTCGTAAGCGCCGTGTATCCTGTGACCAGGTCACGTGACCGCAAGAGGATATTTCGCTAAGTCGTGAACGCCCTTTCGTAGTCCAAGTTGGACTAACGCCAGTGGTGGCGTTACAAGTATTCACCCCGTATTCCACATCGATTTACTCACGCCTTATCGCGAGACGCCCCTACATGGGAAAAATTTCCAACGCCCACCACCAGATCTAGTGGACGGGGAAGAGGAGTATGAAGTGGAGCACATTCTAGACTCCAGACGATTCGGCCGGAGCAAGAAGCTGTAGTACCTCGTGAAATGGAGGGGATACCCCGACTCGGAGAACCAGTGGGTCAACAAGGATGACGTATTTGCTGACGAAGCCATAGCGGAGTACGAGCGAAGTTCAACGGCAGCCAGAATACATATAAACCGGACATATGACGCTAAGTCGTCCCCATCTCCTCACACTGGATTCCTCATTCGCTCAGAAATGTCTCTTCCCACTGCCTCCTCTCCCTCCTCTCTCGCTGCCCGCCTCGTCAACAGCCTCACCCACGAAGAACTCAGAGCGGCCCTCAACAACGTGCAGTCCATCATCGACGTCGAAGATCCAGACCAGCCCGCCACGTACTGGCTCCTCAATCCCAACGGCGACCACCTCAACACCGCCCCGTACACCGAAGCCGAGGTTACTCGGCTTCGTACAGCTGTCGGACTCTTTGTGAGTCCCCCACTTCGACCTCTCCCCGTCCGGATCGAGCACAAGCAAGAACAAGACACGCGCGACCCTCCGATGGCAGGAGTGGGTGGGGGCACGGGACTGGAAGGACGCAGCGGACAGCTGGAAGAGGCGTCAGCTGGCGATAGCGGCAGCCAGGAGGGCCATCGTGTACCACCGACGCCGGCTACACACCGAGACGCTGAAAGGGCCGTCTACGAGGCAGTAGAAGGGACGCTCAGGGAATGGTATCCAGCTGAGCAACCTTACCTTATCACGGCTACCGACTCTGACGACCCCCGCGAAACCCCATACGCCTGCGACACCACGGGGCGACCCTTGTATCGTGCCGGAGTCGTCGTCGACACCGAGGACCAAACACTCCCCGCCGTTCGCCTCCGCTATCTGGGAGGCAACACCCGCACCGCCCCACATGGATACAAACACAATCGGGGGGACGATTTCGTCCACTACCCCATCACCGACGCGCAGGGAGTAACGCGCCAGGCGACCTTCGTCCAGGTAGTCACCAGCCCCGACCCCCTCGTACTGGGCCTCGTCGACGACAGCGATAAGGTCTACAGCCGGCCCCTATACGCGGAGCCCCAGGTGCGCGAAGCGGGGAAGCCCCACTATGCCCCTGAAGACCTGTACGCCCTCGTCGGCGGACACAGTAATCAGCACAGGATGGACCGGGCGCTGAACGAGTTGAGGGATGTAGGGTTGAAGGCGGAGGTAACTCGCTTCCGGGCCTACAAGCGCGAGGCGGAGAGGATGGAGCAGCACCTCCACGCCCTTGCCCAGGCGCTCGGTGGGGTACAGTCGGAGTTGGCCCGGTGTAAGTTCAGACTGGAGATGGCAAATGTATTGGACAGGATCACAGAGAGGCAAGAAGCGTGGGTCGGAGGGATCGGCCCCACTCGGCGCCGTGGTCGTCGCGGCTGAAAAGGGGGTGATGTCACGGTCGAGGGAACGGACGCTTACTATACGGATATGACCACGTTAGTAAGTCGCAATGTGTCATGGACTAGGGGATCAGTCAGCACGTAGTAGAATCACATGCCGATGTGGCATGACTCATAACTAGGATAGCGATAGTAGGGTTCGAGCTACTTTAGCTATTCGTCGTACGGATTGGAGAGGAGCTTTAAAGCTGCCTCGTACATGTATAAATAGTGGCCTAGGAAGACCAAGATTCGCCATCTTGGTCTTCTTCAATTCACCACTCTTATCTGTCTCTTTACGCGTGCTTCGCTTGTCTCTTCCAGAGCAAGTCATCTTCATCGATTATTGGATTACCTAGTGGCACGACTTGCCCTAGTGTACACCCAGATCACGTGCCCGTAAGCGCCATGTATCCTGTGATCAGGTCACGTGACCTCGAAGAAATATTCCGCTGAGTCGTGAACACCCTTTCGTGTCCAAGTCGGACTAACGCCAGTGGTGGCGTTACACGTGGGGTGCGGCGCGGGACGAGCCGCCAAGGTAGCGTAGACGGACGGCGGGTAGTGGAGCGGCCTCGGTGTCAACGACGACTCCGGCGCGATATAGTGGGCGCCCCGTGGTATCACAGGTGTAGGGGGTTTCACGGGGGTCGTCAGTGTCGGTGGCGGTGATGATGTAGGGCTGCTCAGCTGGGTACCACTCCCGCAAGGTTCCTTCCACCGCCTCGTACACTGCTCTTTCAGTGTCACGGTATGCTGCCAGCGTCGAATGAGAATGCACGCTCGTTGTGCTGCTGCCATTGCCAGTTGCTGCTGCTTCCAATGATCCGCGGGGGGCTTCCACGGCCGGTTCTTCATCCACTCCTGCCACCGCAGCGTGGCCCGAGTCTTCTTCCTCGCGCTTGACTCGAATGGGGAGAGGTCGAGGTGAGGAATCTTCACCCCTTCTGAGAGTTGCACGAAGCCGAGCAATCTCGGCTTCCGTGTAGGGGGCCGTTGAGAGCCTTTCGCCGACGCCGTTGGTGAGCCAGTATGTGGCGGGTTGGTCAGGGTCCTCCAGGTCGATGATGGACTGGGGGTTCTCGAGGGCGGTGCGGAGCTCTTCGTAGGTGAGGCTGTCGACAAGTCGGGCAGTGAGAGGGGTGGAAGAGGAGGGAGCAGGAAAAGACATTTCGAGTTTAGTGGGGAGTCCAGTGTGAGAGGATGGGGAGTGAGTCATTGCTTGTCCTCGTCTTATATGTATCCTCCTGGACTTCGAATTCTGTTCATACTCCGCTCGGGCTTCATCGGCAAACACGTCATCCTTGTCGACCCACTGGTTTTCCGAGTCGGGGTATCCTTTCCATTTCACGAGGTATTGCAATTTCTTGCTCCAGCCGAATCTTCTGGAGTCTAGAATACGCTCCACCTCGTACTCCTCTTCCCCATCCACTAGATCCGGTGGCGGGCATTGGAAGTTTTCTCCATGTAGAGGCGTTTCGCAATAAGGTGTGAGTAAATCGATGTGAAACACGGGGTGAATACTCCACTGCGTGGGGAGTTCCAATTGATAATTGACCGGTGAGAGTACTCGTGTGATTTTGAATGGACCGTGTTGTCGAGCTGCTAGCTTGGCGGTCGGTTGATTGGTTCAGAGGTGTCGTCCTTCCAGCCAGACTTGATCTCCGATTTGGTATCTAGGCGTGTCTCGGTGTTTGATCCATAGTGATTGTGCCTTTTTGATGAGGTTTTGGGCTTCTTTCCGTGCTTCTCGGAATTGTTGGAGTCGTGTGAGCACCTGCGGAATGGGCGATGGCTTGTCGATCCAGTCAGCGCGTGGGTCATATCCCATCATGAGTGAAAACGGGGACTTCCTTGTCGCCTCGTGGGGCCAGTTGTTATGCGTGAACTCTGCCATTGGTAGGAATCGCGCCCAGTTATCTTGACGCTCGTTGGTCCAGAACCGCAGGTATTGTTCTAGCCACTGATTGGTGCGTTCTGATTGTCCGTCCGTTCGAGGGTGATATGCCGTGGAGATGTTTTGGTAGATGCCGAGGATTCGGCATAATTCGCGTGTGAACTTTGATGCGAATCTCGGATCACGATCGCTGATAATTTTCGCCGGTAGTCCGAATCTCCGAAATACATGGGTGACGTACAGTGCAGCGGTTTCTTCCGCAGATATTTCCTCGTTGCAGGGGATGAACACTGATGCTTTGGTGCAGTCGTGGTCAGTTACGGTGAGGATCGAATCGTATCCCTGCGACTCCAGCAGTTTAGTGATGAAATCAAGAGCGATGACTTCGAATGGCTTAGCGTCAATGTCATGGACGCGTATATTATTTTCCCTATTTTTCTGTATTTTTATGGAACTATCTGAGGAAGATATAAAGGGCCGAAGTACGAGATATGGTTAGTCACATGCTGCCATCATGTGCACCTTTGAGCACGTGACCCTGGGATAGTTGCACCCTTAACGGGACAGCCTAATCCGGTCACATTCCATTTACGTACGGACTCACACGATTGGTAGATAAGGAAGGAACCTTCTAGATAGTTCTAGACTTCGCTTAGTAGTTTACGCTTACTCGCTGTACTAGGTTTTACTCAGCAAGATAAGGCATCGCGTCAGCGCCATGACTAGTGCATCAGTCAGCACAATAGATAGCGCTATTATTAGACACGACGCGTCAGCTCCTGAGTCATGGAGTCTTACTGTACACTTAGTAATAGTGTTTAGACTCAGTTCAAGCCCAGCCACAGTAGCGTATATAAACCCTCCTGTAGCGTCCTGAGTGGAACCAACTTGTCCTCTTGGTTCTCCACTCAGGTGCGTATCTCCCTTGTATTCCTTACTCTCCAATCTGAACTTGTCCTCTTGGTTCTCCACTCAGCGTGCCACTGCGTGATCTTGACTATTCATCCTTGCATAAAGGACCTGAGCCTTAGTCCCCTCCGCATTGACTGTACGCTTAGCGCGTGATTTATCTCCGCGTTCGGGTTGAGTGTGCTCACCTGACAGTTCACTATTACCTCACACTTGGACTCGACGTAGCGAGGTGTCATACCGCTACATTAGGACAAGTTCTTCATCACTCTCTTGAGCTCCACGCTCACCAGTTTTATCACTTTCCCTCTAGGTGGTTGACGACCATCAGTCCCTTGTACTACCCACCTCACTCTTTGCCTGGGGACCTCCGCACGCAGAATCTGTGCATTCGTGGTACAACTCTAGTGTCCGTAAAGTCGGCATAGATTGTGCTTGCCTTTATTGGGTCTATCTGGTCATCAGTAGACGCCTCTGGGTACTGGCTGCAGAACTGGTCACCACGCCAGATAAGCTGCAGTTAGACGTTGAGCCAGCCAGGCCTAGCCTGCGACAGCTGTATGCGTAGTAACCAGAAAAGTTTGAGAGTGCTTCGGCGTGAGAGGCAGCCAACAGGTCGAGAAGACTGAGGCAGACAGCCTTGTGGCTCTATACATAACCTTACATCATTCCTGAGTGTCCCTTTATCGCCACAGCCTCGCGCAGTGTGAAACAATCACTGTGTATCGGTCTCGCTTGATAGGGCATTCCAATCATCCTCGAGTTAGCGTTTCGCGCTCGTTGTATCACGTCGTCTAAATCCACCTCCTCATATTTCCAAACTGCCTCGCATATTTGCGAACGTCCGCACCCGCCTTTGTCGTCTCTTTAGGAGGAGACAAGCTTCTATCACACCACCCCAAACTACAGCCTCTGCTTCGGCATCGCTGCACGTGCACCCGGACACCCAGTCTGAACAAGACCGGATCCCCTCCCCGGTGTACGCATCACCTTCACCTACACTTTCAACAACTTCATTCCATTCCGCCCACTCCTCCTCCCAAGCCACACTCGCCCAGTCAGGCGAAAGTTTCATTGACGAAGACGGTGTCAACATCCGTTACCAGGGGTTCCAACTCGAACTACCCCCTCGTAACATCACCGAGCAATATGTGCAGGCAATTTATCACGACCCCGAGTACCGTTACGGATTACTAGAACTCTACGGCCTAGAAATCCCCGTCCTCGGAACAGAATTCACAGTTCCGCAGTTGATAGCCATCGCTGCGAACCTCATCCCTCGTCTCAAAACTCCTCCTCACCCACTCATCTCCCACGTAAGGGAAGACGAAGAACGTGGCTCCCAAGAAGGGGAAACAGACAGCTCGTCTAGCACAAGCTCAGTATCCCAGCGGAGCTCGCTCGAAATTCGCCCTCCCTCCTCCCACTAAAAGAGAAAAAGAATTCATATCTCACGTCCAAGATTGGGACGAGATCTCCCCAGACGAACAGTTAATCCTACTAGAAGACTTTCGTCGGGCCCAGGAGAAACTAGAGAAGGAAGAGAGACAAAAGGAATTAGACAAAATGTCACAACCCAGCGGAAGCACCCTCCCTGCCGCCGTACCACCCTCACCACTCCCCCCACCTACTGTCCAGGACTGCCTGGACCTCATCAATCACCTCGGCATCGCCGTCGGCAATCTTGCACAACAAGTCACAGCCCTGACAGCGCAGGTAGCCTCGGCAACCGCCACCCGACCCGGGAATGGAAAGAACAAGGAAATAGTGGCCCGCCCAAAGCCTTGGGATGGGAAAGGCTCCTCCTCGGACGCCCGTCATTTCCTTGCCGCATTCCACAACTGGGCAGGATCACTAGGGGACGCCATGAACACATGGCATGCAGTGGATAGCAAGTGGTACGCAGACGAACATAGATGGATCGCTGCCGCCCTCAATTTGATGGAAGGGGACGCAAAAACCTGGGCACTCCCGTACCTAGAGTCCGCCAACCAAGGGACTATTCCCTTTGGAGGAAATTGGTCGGACTTCATCAAGGAGTTTAACCGCAGGTTCAGCCCCCTGGACGTCCAAGATATAGCTCGAGAGGAGCTAAAGAAAACAAGACAAGGAAAAAAGACGGTCGCCGAATATGCATCCATATTCGAGCAGTACTCTGGACAGACCGGGTGGTCCATCATCGACCTCCGCACCCGTTTCTACGATGGCCTCACAGACGAGATCAAGGACCTCCTCGCCATCACCGACAAGCCCCACAACACATACGACGAGCTCAAGCAGAGCGCGCAAGTCATTGACCAACGACTGCGCCAACGCCAGAGCGAGAAGAAAGGAAAATCTTCATCGTCATCACCACACACAACCTCCAACCCTGATGCCATGCAAGTCGATGCCACGCGTCAGCAAGGCAACAAACCGAAGGAGGAAATCTTCAAAACTCGGGGCGAGTTCCAGGTATGGATGAGAGGGAGATGCTACGGGTGTGGCTCAAAAGAACACACAAAGAAGGATGGAAACCACGAGCGCGACGTCTGCAACTGGTGCCAAAGAGCAGGGCACCGAGCAAACGTCTGCCAAAACAAGAGAATGGGGAAACCAGCTAAAGCAAAAGCTGCAGCAACAACGTAATCCCCTAGTCCACCATCAACGTCCAATACTGCGGCAGCAGCTGCCACAAGTACTTCCCCCGCCAAGACGTCCCAGGCAGACGTAGCGAAGTTGTTGGGAATGATAGAAAAGCAGCAAGAACAGCTGGATGCGTTCAAGGCGGCTTTTTAGATCAGGGGTCGCGTATAGCTGCGACCGGCCCCTCTACAGTAGATGACTCGGCTTCATGTAGTTGTAATATATGTTTACGCTCTCGCCTCGTTTTGGACTCACCTTCTGTAATTCATACGATTCATGCCTGTAAGATAGATAGTAGTGCTAGTTCAGTCTCTTGTTTTCCTGATCCTATTACATCTACATCTGCCTCGGAGATGAACAATAGTAGTGTTCCTTTTGCTCCACTTTCTTCAGAAGCAATGCCGCACGTGATGATTTCTGATGCAGCACTGTCTTCTACTATTATTCCCGAAACAAAAGATAAAAAATCACATTTTCATATTTCTGTGTATTTAAAAGGACGTCATCGTACTGTAAAAGTAGCAGCAATGGTAGACTCTGGGGCAACCTCGTTGTTCCTGGACAAAAAGTACGCTGACCGCCACAAAATGTTGCAGGTTCCTCTTGCGAGTCCCATCACCCTATACAATATAGATGGAACTCTCAACGAAGCCGGTAGCATCACCCATAAAGTCAGACTCTCTCTGAAAGTCGGCCCTAGTGAAGAAAGTTACGACTTTTTAGTCACTTCACTTGGCCCAGAGAATGTCATTTTGGGACTACCATGGTTAAGGCAGAGGAACCCGCAAATAGATTGGCAGGAAGGCACCATGCGCCTCAACTCAACCGCTGAAACAGCGCAACCAGAGTTAGAGGTAGAGGTGACGCGCATCATGGCGAACCGAATGGAACGCCGCCGTCTCCTTGCGGAGAAAGTGCTCGATACGGTCCAAGACGAAGTTTTCTGTTTGGCAGGCTTCACATACTCTCAGCAAATCGCAGAAAAAGCCACCGCCTCCAAACCCAAGAAAACCTTCGAAGAAATGGTACCAAAGCACTACAGAGACTTCGCAAAAGTTTTCTCTGAGGAGGAATCCCAGAGGCTCCCTGAGCATCAACCGTGGGATCATGCTATAGACCTCGAACCAGATGCCGTTAAACACTGGAGGGTCAAAACATATCCCATGTCCCCAAGCGAGCAAGTGGAACTCGACAAATTCCTGCAAGAGCACATCTCAAAAGGATACCTGGTCCCATCTAAATCACCAATGGCATCGCCAGTATTCTTTATAAAGAAAAAGGACGGCAAACTCCGTCTAGTGCAGGATTACCGTCGTCTTAATAAAATCACTATTAAGAATCGTTATCCACTACCACTCGCCGCAGACATCATAAACCGGTTGAAAGGAGCTAAGGTCTTCACCAAGTTCGACGTAAGATGGGGCTATCACAATATTCGAATTAAACCCGGAGACGAATGGAAGGGCGCTATCATCACAAATCGCGGGCTGTACGAGCCAAAGGTCATGTACTTCGGTATGACCAATAGCCCAGCCACCTTCCAAGCCCTCATGAACGCCGTCTTTGCCGATCTGATCGCAGCAGGAGAAGTCGCAGTGTACATGGATGATATCCTCATCTATAGTAATTCCCTGGAGCACCACCGCAAAATCGTACGCGAAGTACTCAGGAGATTACAAGAACACGACCTCTATCTCAAGCCTGAGAAATGCGACTTTGAAAGGCAGGAAATGGAGTACCTAGGGATGATTATTCGTCCCGGAGAAGTGCAGATGGACCCTGGCAAGGTCGCTGCAGTAAGGGAGTGGCCTACACCCACAACGCTCCGAGAAGTAAGAGCGTTTATCGGGTTCGCTAACTTCTATCGTCGATTCATCAAGGACTTCGCGGCTATCGCCCGACCCTTGCATGACCTCACGAAGAAGGACACTCCATGGCATTGGCATTCCGAACAGCAGAGGGCTTTCGACCACTTGAAGGAAAGCTTCGTACGAGAACCCATTCTCAAAGTGTACGACCCACAGCTTCCAACAAGAGTCGAAACCGACGCTTCAGGATTTGCTACTGGCGGTATACTTACTCAAAAGTATCCCGATGGTCTCTGGCACCCCGTTGCGTATCGCTCACAGTCTATGAGCAAAGAAGAACGCAACTACGAAATCTACGACAGAGAAATGCTCGGCCTAATCCGCGCCCTAGAGGACTGGAGACACTTCCTCAAAGGCATCTCCTTTGAAGTAATCACCGACCATAAGAATATGGAATGGTGGGCAAGTATGAAGGACTTAAACCGCAGACAGGCCCGATGGGCACTGTACTTAAGTCGCTTCGCCTTCAAAATCACTTACAAAAAGGGAGACTCTATGCAGGCCGATGCATTAAGTAGATTCTCGAGAGACCATATCAGAGACAATGAGGATAACCGCCAGGTTCAGGTTCTACAACCTAAGCATTTCCTCAATGCCGCCCGAGCACACTTTCGCCCAGAAGTGGACTCCCTAGGGAATCGCATAAGACTCGCATCCATTCGAGAAGCAGAAGTAATAGAGGGTCTTAAAAGCTTACAAAAGACCGCTCCAAAAGCTCTCATGGATGGAGTAGCAATGTGGGAGGAAGATGATGGCCTAGTCTACCATAGGGGGAAACTGTATGTTCCCAACAACCGGACTCTAAGACGAGACGTGGTTAAGTCATGCCACGACTCTGTCACTACTGGTCACCCTGGTAAGAATGGCACCATCGAGCTAGTCAGTCGCTACTATTGGTGGCCACGCATGGCAGGCTTCATTAGCTCATACGTAGAAGGATGCGATCGATGCCAACGATATCGCAAAGATTCACACCCTAAAGCGATAATCCAGCCGCAAGAAGTACCTGAGGGACCATGGCAGATAGTCGGGGTCGATCTAATCGGTCCCCTGCCCATGTCACGTGGAAAGGATATGATCCTTAACATAGTGGATCATTATACGAAACAGATCCATCTATTTCCAGTGACCTCTCAGATAACGGCTGATGGGGTGGCATCCATCTACTTTGAGCAAGTCTTCCCCTTGCACGGGATCCCCAAGAAAATCATCAGTGACAGGGGACCCCAGTTTGCTGCAAGGAGCATGCGGGCACTATACAAACGACTAGGGATAGACGCAGGTCTTACTACCGCCTATCACCCTCAGGCTAATGGACAGGTAGAGCACAAAAATCAAGAAGTAGAAGTCTACTTGCGCTTGTTCATTAGTAAGAGGCAGGATGATTGGGCAGACCTGCTCCCTACAGCGGAATTCGTGGTCAATAGTAGACTCAACTCAGCCACGGGGCACACCCCCTTTGAGCTACTATATGGCTATACGCCTGACTTCACCATTCCCGCTGGTAGGCCTACCGGTATCCCAACGCTCGATAAGCGTCTACAGCACCTAGTTTCCACGAGAAGGGACGCAGAGGCAGCTCTACGCCTAAGTAAAAGGCGAATGCAAACAGACGTTGAACAAAGACACAAACCATACGTCTTCAACGTCGGGGACAAAGTCTGGCTGCAAGCCAAGCAAATAAAGATACACCAGCAGTCGTCCAAACTGGGCCCAAAGCAACTGGGCCCATTTGAAGTCACTGAAGTTAAAAGTGACGTCGACTACAAGCTTGCACTCCCCCCTGCATTACGGATCCATGATGTATTTCATGTAGACCGCCTCTCCTGTTACGAACCCCGACCACCGAAGGTGCGGCCCGCGCGCATGACGGCCCGGAGATACTGCCAGACACTGCAGAGACTCCGCGGAGCCCGACAGGCGACCGCATCGGATCCCCGGGTGCTAGGGAGCGGTTACGGAAGAGCCTGGGCTTGTGACGTCACTGATCACGTGACTTAGGCCTGGACTAACCTAGACCGATGACGACAGATGGCGCAATGCCTCATGTGACCTTCTAGTAGGTTCCATGGCTGCGCACGGACCACCGAACCCTCGGTAGAGCGGACTTAGCTGGGTACGAACCTTATGTACCTGCCTGTATATATACCAGTAGCGTTTCGTACTCAAGTCCCTCAGACTTGAGTTACTTAGCAATACCAGCTAGTACCTTGGGAACTCTGCTCTGCGCTTCTAAGACCATCCTCTTACCTTGTGCATCACCGTTCTCGCTGCGCCTCTTCGAGCGTACGCCTTTGACCGATCCAAGTCTCCTTAGTCATCGTCCGCGACTACGACCCTCGACCTTGTCCTTTCGTTATGCCGTCTGCTGGTAAACCCGGAGTCGCACGCCGCCCCGCTGGTGGCGTTACATCTCCCCTTATAAGGGAAACGAAGTTAACGGGCTTATGCCACCTCCACCTGAACCCATCACAGTCGAAGGGGAAGAAGAGTACGAAGTTGACCACATCAGAGACTCAAAACTCTTCGGTCGTACTCTTAAGTACCTAGTTCGCTGGAAGGGCTACGGTGAAGGCGAGGACACTTGGGAGCCAGCTAAAAACCTAGCGCATGCCCCGGACAAAGTCAAGGAGTTCCACTCCTCAAATCCGGGCGCACCTAGAAAAATAGCAGCACTCATTTACGCGTCCTTGCCTTGGCAAGCATCTCATATGTACACAGAGGCCAACGCGGACGTCGACCCTTAAGAAGGGGGGTGATGTCATGGACGCGTATATTATTTTCCCTATTTTTCTGTATTTTTACGGAACTATCTGAGGAAGATATAAAGGGCCGAAGTACGAGATATGGTTAGTCACATGCTGCCATCATGTGCACCTTTGAGCACGTGACCCTGGGATAGTTGCACCCTTAACGGGACAGCCTAATCCGGTCACATTCCATTTACGTACGGACTCACACGATTGGTAGATAAGGAAGGAACCTTCTAGATAGTTCTAGACTTCGCTTAGTAGTTTACGCTTACTCGCTGTACTAGGTTTTACTCAGCAAGATAAGGCATCGCGTCAGCGCCATGACTAGTGCATCAGTCAGCACAATAGATAGCGCTATTATTAGACACGACGCGTCAGCTCCTGAGTCATGGAGTCTTACTGTACACTTAGTAATAGTGTTTAGACTCAGTTCAAGCCCAGCCACAGTAGCGTATATAAACCCTCCTGTAGCATCCTGAGTGGAACCAACTTGTCCTCTTGGTTCTCCACTCAGGTGCGTATCTCCCTTGTATTCCTTACTCTCCAATCTGAACTTGTCCTCTTGGTTCTCCACTCAGCGTGCCACTGCGTGATCTTGACTATTCATCCTTGCATAAAGGACCTGAGCCTTAGTCCCCTCCGCATTGACTGTACGCTTAGCGCGTGATTTATCTCCGCGTTCGGGTTGAGTGTGCTCACCTGACAGTTCACTATTACCTCACACTTGGACTCGACGTAGCGAGGTGTCATACCGCTACAGTCAAGTGTTGGCGTGATGGGCACTAGTGGGGCTCGCGTTGGGCGGTTGTTGACTTTGTGGCGTTGACATTCCGCGCAGCCTTGAACGTACTCCGTTATCTGTTTCAGCATGTTCGGCCACCAGTGACTTCGCTCGATGATTCTCGCCGTTCGCTTGATTCCTGGGTGGCCGTAGACTGGGGGGTCGTGGTGGTTGGCGATGACAATGCGGATCTCCTCCGGTCCTCCGGTGATTACTCGTGCACCTTGGTGGTACCAGACTCCATTGACTTTCTTGAGCTTGTGTGGGTCTACCCAGGGTCGTAGAATGTCTTCGTCTTGTTCGTGGGTTTCCGGCGATTGCATGGTGACGTTTCGCACGAATACCTTCTCAGGTAAGACGACGATTCCTTCGTTGTCCCTTTCCCCTCGGTCATAGTCGGGTCTTTGCGATAGGGCATCTGCGCGTCCGTTGTTAGTCCCTTTGATGTGATGGATTTCGAAATCGTATTCCATGAGTTCTAGGACTTCTCGGGCTACTCGGCGACTTATCTTCTGCGGTGTCTTCCAGTGCGTGAGGTTGAGGTGGTCGGAGAAGATTTTGATTTTGTGCGGTGAGCCTGCCAGGAACGGTCTCCAGTGTCGCAGTGCTTTGACAATCGCCAGAAGTTCCAAGTCGTAGATGTCGTAGTTGCGTTCCGCTTCGTTTAGGGTGGCCGAGAAGTAACCGAGGGGGTGTCTTTTCCCGTCTTGCTTCTTCTGTAGAAGTACTGCACCTACTGCGTATCCCGATGCGTCTACTTCGAGTTCGAATTGGTCTGTCAGTGTGGGATGTGCGAGTACCGGTTCGCTTGTGACTAGGCGTTTGAGGGTTTGGAAGGCTGTTTCTTCGTCCTTGCCCCACGTCCATTCTGCGTCTTTGCATGTGAGTTTATTGAGGGCTTGTGCGTATGTGGCGAAACCGCGAATGAAGAGGCGGTAAAAATTGCAGAAGCCCAAAAAGGAGCGTACGTCACGTACTTTCGTGGGTGTGGGCCAGTCGCGTATGCCAGCAATTTTTACGGGGTCCATGCGAGTCACCCCCTTTTCAAGAATTACCCCCAGGTAATCCATTCGCGGTTGGTGGAATGTACATTTGGATGGTTTGAAGTATAGGTCATGGTCGAGTGCCACTTGGAGTACTGCGCAGACGGCATCTATATGCGCTTGAAGTCCTGCGTGTTCGAGGGTAGCAATGCCAATGTCGTCCATGTATACTCGGATGATTGTTCCCATTGCCGCAAAGGCTCGGATCGTGTCGCCTAGGATGTCGTTCATCATGTTTTGGAACGTTGCCGGTGAGTTTGTAAGTCCAAAGTACATGACAAGGGGTTCGAAGAGTCCGTATTTCGTTTTGAACGCGGCCTTGTGTTCATCGCCTACTTTGATCCGTACGTTGTTGTATCCCCAGCGGACGTCGAGTTTGGTAAATATGTGTCCGTCTCCGAGGTCGTTGATGAGTTCCGACATGAGGGGTAGTGGGTATTGGTTGCGCACCGTGCAGGCGTTGATTCGCCGGTAGTCTTGTACTGGTCTCAGCTTCCCATCCTTTTTCTTGATGAAGAAAAATGACGAGGCGTAGGGTGACTTTGAGGGTCGGATATAGCCTAGCCTGAGCTGTTCGTCTAGCCATTCGCGTAGTTGTCCGTCTTCGTCTTGTGACATTGGGTAGACTTTACAGTCGATGCTGGGGGGTGTGCCGGGTTTGAAGTCGATTGCGTGGTCCCAAGGTCGTGATGGTGGAAATCGGTGGGATGCTTCTTCGCTGAAGATCTTTGCAAAGCGCTGATATGGTTCTGGGAGGGCTTCCACAACAGTGTGTTGATTAGCTGCAATGGCCAGTTCGGTGGCAGTGGTACGTATCTGGCATTCTTCTTCGAGCTCTTGAACTATTTCCTCCGCTTCGTTTTGAGTGATTGCGCGTGCGATGGTGGTCTGCGTTTCTGCCGGGTTGATTGATCATAGCACCACCGGGAGGGTGTCTTCGTGTATGGTGGCATGCGCCCAGCTGATGGTTGGTTCGTAGGTGGCTAGCCATGGATATCCGAGGACTAAATCCTCATTGCCTATGTCGGTGACTAGAAATCTCATGACTTTTGAAACACCGTTGGTCTGAACATCTAGGTCGATGAAGTGCGTAATGGACCCAGCTTTATTTTCTGTGTTGTCAATGTTCCAAATTTTCTTTGGTTTCTCGAGGGTTTGTAGCCCGAGGCCCATGCGTCTGGCAAACGCGGGTCTTATAAAATTGTCGGTGGCTCCTGAGTCAACAAGCCCTTTGATATCGGCCATAGAGTAACTTGTGCGAATCGAGACTGGAATTCGAAGCGAACGGTAGCGAGTCATGATTACAGAGTTACAATTGACTGCCCTCACCCAGGCCGATGGGTTCAGGCGTCCTGAAAACCCTCTTGGGTCCAGAGATCTTTAAATACGAGGTCCTTGACCTCGTCACTTGCCCCTCTAAGTGTTTCCATCCATCCCTTGGCTTGCTCTTCGGGTGTAGCCTCCGCACGACGCACTGTCGTCGGCTCTTGACTGTAGTAATCGGTGTCCATGCTTCGACTCGTGCTTGCGCGTGGTGGGAGGGGTTGCCTTGGTTTTCTGGGGCGTGTACATTCTCGTGAGAAGTGGCCGGGGTTGTTACAGTTGTAGCAGATGACTTCCCTCATATCCCGGCGTGGTCCCCCTCCTCGATTTTGTCCTGGTCCTCCTCTTGGCGGGGGTGGCGATCTTTGGTAGTTGCCTCGGTTTGGGTCTCCTACTTCCACGAGGCGTGCGCGGGTTCTGTCTGCTGATGTGTCCATGGCGTTTGGATCATGGCGTGGTGGTTGGAACCTAGGCGTCGCCCACTGCGGGGCGTACCCGCGGTTTTGCTGTGGTCGCGGTGGTGGAGCGCTGCGGGGTGTTGTGTTGAGTCCTAGGTGAGCGCGTAAATGGATGTATTGTTTCTGTCGTCGTAGTGCCGCCTCCTTCCATTCATTGAAGGTTTGAGGGTCATCCAACTCGTATATTTTTGTAAAAAGGGCTCTCGGAAGGCCCGCCGTGAATCGGTCCAGCGTTTGGCAGTCGTTGAGGCGGTAGTCAGCCTTTCGTGCTAGTTGTTCGAAGTTGGTGACGTACGAGTCAATATCGTCCCCAATCATTTTAAATCCCTTTGCTAGGGTGGCTTGCGCTTGCTCCTGTTCTAGGACGTTCAAGAAGCGGTCGGAAAATCCCGCCGTTAGTGTATCCCATAGGAATGGGTCGTATCTGTTGCGTCCGTGGTGCAGTTCGTTGTTGAGCCATTGGAGGAATCCGAGCGTCCAGTTAGATACTCGTGGTCCTTTGACGAATCCTAAGAACAATAGGCATCGCCGGTAGACGTTGGTCATGATTGGCGCTTCTGAGTTTTGCCCCCAGTAAATGTGCCACTGCGTGAGGAACGACTCGTACTCATCTCGGTTTCCGTCGAATATGCTTGGGGGTTCTCCTACAAGTTTGTCTGCTCCGTGTGGTGCTCCTGGGGCGGGTCCTGCAGCTGGTGGTGGCGGTGGTGGTCCTCCTCCGAAGGGGTCTCCCCCACCTCCTCCTCCGAATTGGGGTTGCCTGCTCCCGTGTGGTGGTCTTCCGCCTCCTGGCGGTCCTTGACCGAAGTTTCCCCCGGGTCTTCTTGGTGGCGCTGGTCCGCCTGCTCCTGGTGGTGGGTCGGGTACGTCCGGTCCCACTGCTCTGAATATGGCGGCGTCATCAGCCGTCATGTGGTGCCCGGTTGTGGGGTTGATGGGGCGTAAGTATGCCTCGGCTTCTTCGGTGATTCTTCGGGTTTCTTTGGCAGCTGTGTCGACTTCGGTGATTGTCACGGTGGCCATTTCTGCGGGGGGATGTACTTCGATGTTTTCTGGTTCGTTTATGCGTAGGGACTCAGCTGTTTGTATTATGTCCCCGACCTCTGATTCTTCGTCGTTTGTCTCCTCGTCACCTTCGCTGGTTTCCGACGGTGCGGGGGTTCTGGGTTCAGAGGTGCTTGGTTCCTCTTCCGGTTGTCCGTCTATGCGTCCCCACTCTGCGCGCGTGGGTAGGTTCCTTGAGTCGATGTCGCAGTTGTAGTTCCTTCCTGCAGGTCGTACCGCGTCGTAGCGGTTGTCTATGGGGTTCCAAGTAATTTCAACCCAGCACAGATGGTCAAAATTGAACTCAACGGGGCGGTACCGGGTTGGGCCCGATGCGAAGTCTACGAAGTATCCTGTTTCCCCTCTGTATTCTCTCCATGTAACGCCACCACAGGGGCGTTGAGTACGACGTGTACTCCGATAAGTCCACGGGATCAGTTAAGCGCGAACCGGTTAAGGTTCAGTTCGGTGATGAACAAGTATCACTTGGTCTCCCAGGGACACAAGGATATTAGCGGAAGTTCAAGGCTCAAGCGAAAAGGCGAGCGAAGAGGGACTCAAGCGCAAAGGTGAGTCAAAGTCGTTCGTGAGGCAAAGACGATTGTGGTATTACACAAGAAGTCAAGTCTACCGTACAAGCTAGGTAGGGCGTGACTTATATACTAGTACAGGGTGTTTGTAAAGTACAAACACATGACGCGATCCTAGGGTACTGGCCCTAGCGAGCTAATAAGGTGGTGCGAAGGGGAAGTCCATAAGGAGTACAAGAGAATCCCGCGGGAGCACGCGGGGCTCCAATGACGTCAGCGGGTCTTAAGAGTAACGAAGCCGGCTTCCCTACGATCATGGGGTGGGTGCGAGATAAGGGTCGGAGCGTGAATCGAAGTGGATCATGGGTAAAAGTACACGCGAACACGGGGTCAGGCAAACAGGGCATATCGTACAGTAATTGTAACGTCTACCACGGACGCTTGCCTGACTTAGGCTTCTTGCTTGGTGGCGATCCGTACACGTCGATAGTTATGGTTGGCGAAGGTGTCTGCGTAGAAAGCTGGGTGGGGCTGAAGGCTCTCGTCTCTTCCGAAGTATGCGTGGAGGTCCTCAAGTTGCGGCACTCCCTCTGGGATATGATCGATATACTGAGCGTTAGCCCACGTAGCACTGTCGATGATGTAGAAAGTGTGGTAGGGGGACGCTACTCGGTCGTTACGGTATAGGAAGACTTGGTATGCTGCGGTGTCGGCGGGATATTCCACTGATCCACGAAGGGACAGTCAACAGGTAAGTCACGGGGATCCCTGGTCTTAAAGGGATATACCGGACACTCACTTAAGAGGGGGCGAGCCTCTTAGTAAAGACGAGTAGATGGTGGTGGTATTGGAAGAAGACCAAGATGCCGTTCTTGGTCTTCACACTAGTCTACTTATACAGTTACGCGCGGGCTTTGAAGCGCCGCTTGAATGCTAACCAGCCAATAGCGTAAGTACCGTGAACCTTAGTACAGCTATCCTAGTTATGAGTCATTACGAGTCATACTGAGATCCGATCCGTTATCGTACAATCACATACGCCGGAGCTTACCCGGCTGACTGATCCTACAAGTCCATGACGATATTCTGCTGACGGCGATGTCATAGTCGACTCGTCAGTGTCCACTTCCCGGCCCGAGGCGCCGATCGATCCAAACCGTAACAGTAATGCGGAGATCGTAACACTCCACCTAGCTGCTCCTAGGAATTGTACTGGGACGTTACGGTCTCCCCTTCGTTCGAGGGAGTATGTTTGAAAATTCCTCCACTGGTCTCGAGTTGTAAACGCCACGATGGGTAGATCTTGGTCTTAATGTAACGCCACCACTGGCGTTAGTCCGACTTGGACTGCGAAAGGGCGTTTACGACTTAGCGAAATATCCTCTTGAAGTCACGTGACCTGGTCACGAGATACACGGCGCTTATCTGGCACGTGATCCCAACGCACACTAGGGCAAGTCGTGCCACTAGGTATTCCGATCGGCAAAGACGACTTGCGCGGAGAGGCAAGTGAAGCACGTGTGAACGAGGCGAAATGAAAGTGGTGATTGAAGAAGACCAAGATGGCGTATCTTGGTCTTACCAGGCCACTATTTATACAGATACAAGGACGCTTTAAAGCTCCTCTCCAATCCGAGACAATGAGTAGCGTAAGTAGCTCGAACCCTACTACAGCTATCCTAGGAATGAGTCATAGTACCGTTTACATGTGATACTACGACTACTGACTAATGGTGAGGTCCATGACACATTACTACTTACTAACGTGGTCATATCCGTATAGTAAGCGTTCGTCCTCGCGTCGTAACACCAAGATCTTGTTGAGGAAAATATTATCAAAATCAGAACATGTCGAGATCCAGAGCAAACAGCTGATATACTGACAAAAGCTTTAGCCCGAACTAAATATAAAAAACATGTGGAAGAAATGGGAATGGCGCCGATGTGAAGGGGAGTGTAGGGAAGCACCCCGGCACCATCCGAGCTGAGTAATTAGTAAGCGTTGCCTTCCTATTACGGATGTGTATACGGACCGGTCGGATGTGGAAAATAGGAGTAAATCTCTTTCCTCAAAAACATCATCATCGCTGCGCGTCCCTATCAAAGGGATCCTTAATATATATTATTCTCTATACCTAGTACTTACAGTAGTATTGCCCAACGTCGAAACTGACGCAATGTTACCCATGCACTTCTTTTGTTTTGTCTTTTGTCCCGAATTACGTATGTATCCGGTCTCCAGCCTAACCATAGTCCGACGGACCAGTTCCCCAGTTTGTCCTACACTGGCAGTAAATACAGTATCGGCAATTTAGGTGGAGATGGACCCTCACACCTTGCCTCACACTACGTCCATTCAATTCTTGATTTACTGTGATTTAGCAAAATGCGTCCAGGGCGAGTACGTACTCCGTCCACGATCTCTTCTGTCCAATGCTCATCGTCACAGGGTCAGAGGAAGGGGGCTCGAGCCTGGCGACGTTGCTGAAAGTGGAGCCACGGTCTGGAACAAGCAGGGCGAACAATACAACAGCTCTCCACTAATCTACAGAGGAGTGTACGGTAAAAATGGATTGGACTTGACCAGCCAGACGTAATTCTTCGCGCCTTTCTTTCGATGTGAGGTCATGGCTCCATCACTCTCTGGGTCGACATCCACTTTACCTCCAATAGGAATCTACGCAATCCCGTGCCGTTCGTAGTACTGTACGTTGCCTGAGCAATCGGGCTGTGAGTCCTTTGTTTCGTGCGTTCAAATCTATGCCGTGCTCTCAAGTATGTAACACAGGAAATCTTCGCGTGGGCGGGATACTCACCTGAGCCGCAGGTGGAAGGGGACCAAATCTTAGTTCTCTGCCTGGGACTTTCGCGTCATAGTCGAGCAGCGCCTTTGCAATATCGAGCCGTCCGCGATGACGAGCTAAATGTAACGGAGTTGCGTGGTCCCTATCTTGTGCATTCATATCCGCACCACGTTTCAATAGTAGTTGTGCGATGCTGACACCGTGTGTTTGAGAGTCATGTTTGCCTCGTGTCACCAGGTGCAATGGGGTCTCGCCCTTGGCGTTTTTCGCGTTCACGTTTGCACCATGGTCGAGAAGCACCTGCGCGATTTCGAGCCTCCCAGAGTAGGAGGCAGAATGTAATGGGGTGTCATGGTCCTTGTCCGGGGCGTTGACATCCACACCATGCTCCAGCAATAGCCTCGCAATGCTGACACCGTGTTCTGTGGAGATGTATTCGCCTCGTGACACTAGGTGCAATGGTGTCTCGCCCTGGTCGTTCTCCGTGTCCACGTTTGCACCGCGATCGAGAAGCAGTCTTGCAATTTCGAGCCTCCCCCTGAAAGCTGCTGAGTGTAATGCGGTATCGTGTTCCTTGTCTTGCGTATGGACGTCCACACCGTGCTCCAGCAATAGTCGTGCGATACCAACACCATGTTCTTGAGAGTAATACTCGCCTCGAGATACTAGGTGCAATGGGGTCTCACCCTGGTCGTTCTCCACGTCTGCGTTTGCACCATGGTCAAGAAGCGCCTATTATGGTCCCGGATTTATAAATGGATCAACAAAGAGAGAGAGAAAGAGAAATACCTGTGCGATCTGGAACCTTCCCCCGAAGCCTGCAAAATGTAATGGGGCCCACTTGTTCTTCGTCCGTGCGTTTACATCCCCACCGTGCGCCAACATTAGCCGTGCGATGTTGACGCCGCTTTCTTGAGAGTTAAATTCACTTCGCGACACGAGGTGCAACGGCGTCTCTCCTTGGTTGTTCTCCGTGTTCGGGTTTGCGCCGTGGTCGAGAAGCACCCTCGCTAGCTCGGGCCTCCCCCTGAAGGCCGCCGAGTGTAACGCGGTCTCGTGGTTTTTGTCTTGGGAATGGACATCCACACCGTACTCTAGCAATAGCCGCGCAACACCGATACCTTGTTCTTGAAAGTGGAGTTCGCCTCGGGACAATAGATGCAACGGCGTCTCGTCCTGGTCGTTCCTCGCGGTCGTGTCTGCGCCATGGCCGAGAAGCACCCTCGTGATCCCGAGCCAACCCCTGAACGCCGCTGAATGTAACGGGGTGGTGTTGTCCCTCTCCCGTGCGTTCACGTCCACGCCGCGCTCCAGCAACAGCCGTGCAAAGCTGACGTCGCGCTCCTCGTAGTTATATTTGCCTTGTGACACGAGGTGCAACGCCGTCTTTCCCATGTTGTTCTCCACGCTAGCATCTGCGCCATTCTCAAGAAGAATCCGAGCGCACTTGTACATCCGACGGCCCAGTGCCAGATGTAGCGGAGTATTGTTGTTCTTGTCCCGTCTGTTCACGTCCGCGCCGCGCTCCAGCAATAACCGCACAATATCGCCTTGTGACACTAATAGGTGCAACGGTGTGGTTCCGTTGTTATTCTCCGTTCTAGCGTCTGCGCCGTTCTCAAGAAGTACCCGAGCGCACTTGTACATCCGGCAGCTCAGTGCCAAATATAACGGAGTATTGTGGTTCTTGTCCCGTCTGTTCACGTCCGCGCCATGCTCTACTAATAACCGCGCGAGATTGAGAACATCGTCATTTTCACGATATTTGTGTTTAAATAGTAGGTGCAACGGGGCTTCGCCATCGAAGTTCAGAGGATCGACCTCTGCCTTGTGATCAAATAGCACCCGAGCTACCTCGAGCTCTTCGTAACATACCACCAGATGTAGTGGAGTGCGGAGGTTGTCCTGCCGGCAATTTGCATCCGCGCCATAGTTGAGTAGGAGCCGAACTATACTGACATCTCTGATCGCTTCGTGGAGTAGCGTCTGTTCTGCCATTCCTCGGATATCGACATTCGCGCCGTGTCTAAGTAGGATCTCGACAACCCTGACGTGTTTCCTAGCTATTGCTGCACGCAGCGGAATCCCGTACTGGCCACCAATAGCATTTAAGTGCTGCGGGTATTTGATGGCGAGGTGTTCAGCCAAGTCGAAGAATCCACAAAGCGAGGAGTAGTACAAAGGGGTAGGTATATTTGACACCCGATAGGTCTGATCGAACCCATCAACGTTGTATGTTCTGACCCACGCCGCGAAATGAGGTTTGTCGGGGTCAAAGAGAGACACCATCCCATCCTTTACACGTGACGCGACGTCCTCGAATTGCGCATGCGTGACCCAATGTTGAGCTGCATATCCTGTCAGAGGGAAGCTCTCGACGCTCTCTTCATCGGCATGATCACCCAAATGGAGAAGAAATCCGAGACAGGCTTGAGCGATGATCGTGTGCGCGGGCCCGGGATTGATCTGATATCGAGAGAAGTCTCCAAGTGAGGACGCGAGGCGATCCGACGTCAAGAACTCCTTCACGGAGAAGTGCGAAAACTGGACGACCTGAGAACCGTGGTCGTCGACAATGGCGATCAGACTTGAGCATGTGGATAGCACGGCCTGTTCTCGGTCATTCGATCGCCAACCCGCGCGGTATCTCGGAACTGCTCCTTTGGCTATATCAAACTCGAATGCGAGCACTTCTGCAAGTTCTTCAACACGAAGCGGACGGACGGCCACCATGAGGCACTGCAACATACGATGAGCGTGCGCTTGGTTCGCCTGGGGAATTTGACTGAGTACGCGTGCATATGTCTCGTCCAACGTTTCGGGTAACTGGTCAAGGGTCTGCCGGATGCTTGCTGCGAGACAATGCTGCAGTACCTCCAGCTGACAGAATACCCAACGGAACCTATACGATATATGATAAGAGGACCTATGGCCGAGAATGGGGGTTCTTACATTCCGTCTGCCTTTTCGGTCAGTACCTCAACAACTAGCTTCTTATCCGCATCCCGCCATTTCCGCATCTTCCTGTCCGAGTTTACGACGGTATTCACATAGTCGGAAATATCCTTCTTCTGTCCGCTTTCTTCATGAAGTGAAACAGCACTATAGACAAGTGGCTCGAGAACAATTTTGATGTCAATTTCCGGGCGACTAGTAACACATATATGCAAGTTTGGAATGCACAGGCCGAGAAGGTCCTCCAGAAGGTCAAGGAGTACCGCTCGTGGGGTTGGCAGCCCAGAGATGTTGGGACATTCATCGAGTGCGTCAATGATGATGTAAACCGGCTGTTGAGCGACAACTTTGAGCATCTCCTTTAGACAATCGATCAAGACACCAATGCTCGGTTGCTGCGCGCCCTTCCCGTGTGCAGAATAAAGATGGAAGATTCTGTTACAACAAGGCTCCGAGGAGGCAGAGAGTTGAGTGAGAAGTGACGTGACAAAGTTGCGAACGTTTTGTTTTTCCTTGTCTCGAAAGTCAAAGAAGAAATACGCTAGTGAAGCTTGTCCGGCATCGCGCAACGATATGACGTGTTTGATGATCGCAGAGCTTTAGTCAATATGAGCTCCCCTGCTTGGGGATGATGGTAAGAAAATGACAAACCAAAGGATGCTCTTGCCTGAGCCCGCTAGGGAAAATGGGAGACCATCAGGAGTTAAGTGATGAAAGATGGGAAGAACACACGTTTTCCATGTATCCAGAGGAGAGAACCGATTAGTTCCCACTCCTTGAACATGCTCCCTTGAAAGAACCACGCGGCAGTTCCCTCTTGGTAAGACTCGCGCGCGAAGTTGTAATTTACGGACGGGTCCGGGGCGGAGAACCATTTCCGAACGTCCTGTTCTATCTGGTTCCCTGTGGCGGAGTCTCAGTACGGAGACAAAGGAGTGAGCCGATCACGAACACATTATTTTCTCCACGTCGTCCTTTATTTCGTCCACATTGTTCGCTATCTGTTGCATAGTCTCGTCGGCTTTCTTGGCACCTAGTAGGACAAAGTTCAGCGAGGAGTGGGTGTTCGTCAATGGGGCTACGCACCATCTTTTAGCTCATTGATGGCCTTCAGAACCTGAGCTATTGCCATCCGATCTTCTTCTTGGGTCAGGCTATCTAATCTCTTTAGGGCGTCCTCGATATCCGTCCTTCCCACTAACTTCCTGAAATATGATTCTGATTAAACACGAGAGCGGTCAGGTGTTAATTAAGTATATCTCGTAGAAATAACCTACTTGTCCGACTTTGTTGCATCTCCTTCGTCGCGGTGGAGAGGATAGAGAGTACCTCGGCCACGATTTTCACAAGTATCTCGACCAAGTCTTCCGTCGGTGAAATCTGAGTATGAACGCCAAGGCGCTTGAGGAAGAATTGAATGCGCTCAAAGAGGTCGACGAGTGCATCGTGGCTTGCCCAGACGTCCTTCGCTGTCTGCAGATATCATCATCATCCAAAGGGTCGACAAGAAGGAACACGGATGAACGAACAGCGAGGAGGACACCAATTCCGGCAAAGACAGCTTTCGCCGAAGGAAGCGCCTGCACGCGACGTCGGAATGCACCTCAGGTCATCACGGGTTGATGCGTACCATGCCAGCACCCTCGCCAAGAGTTACGGAGAGCGTGTAGAGGACGTGCACCGATGGACCGATCCACTTCATTAGGCCTTTATCGGCACGTCTAAACCTATCAAATGCCTTGGCTTGGTGTTGAATTATAGCCAGGACGGCCTCGGCGGACTCGCAGCTTTGGAGTTCCTTGGCGAGCCAGTTGTCTAAAAGGTCATTCCCAGTCTTTTTCTTGTACTCGGCCAAGGCGGCATCAAGGATCGATTTGAATTGGGAAGATGACACAGGTGTTTGGGGCAGTGAAGACATAGTGCTGGTGATGGGAGGTTTGTCGATGAAGAATCTGAAGATATAGCAGAATTGGCAAGCGTGTCGGAACGAGTCGAGGGAAGATCCAAGGCACGATCGCCGGAATCTCTTCAACCGGGAAAAATCCGCACTGTTACGTTTGATCGCCGGCAATCTGATTGCAGTACTCAGGTTGAACGATCACAGTACTGCATCAGCGTTCCTGGCACACATCATCGCTCACCGGTCACCGGTCACGCGTGACCCGACACAGGTTTTCCTAGTCTTTGTAATTCCGCATATCCCTCTTCCCCGCATCAAGCGCTCCCTTCCCTCTCTGCCTTCGCCACCATCACAGCCCACGCCGCTCCCAAAAGTTGATCTCGGTGTTCCGGAATCACTGCCCTCCGCGGAGCGCGCGCGGAATGTCGCACTGGTTCCTCCGTGGTGTCTCTGCCGTCAGCGGGGCGTGGCGTATCCCGGCGGACGCACGCTAGGTCGAGTTCTGGATGCTTGTCCATCTCTCGCGGGGAGACACGGGCGCGCGCATGCGCGATGTGACGGGCCGCGCGTGCACCGTCGTCCTTACAAGGTACCCCACCTCATCATCCAAACCGAGGGAAGCGAAGAAAACGATGAAGAGGCGGATCTTCGGATGATCGACAGGGAAGAGTGGAGGGAGATCGTGGAATGATTGTGGGCACAAGTCCGCATTTGAGATCGCCGTTGCGCAAGGGCCGGAGGTGAGAGGTGTGCAGGTGCGTAAGTGCATATGGTGGGGTGGCGGCAAGAGGAGGATAGACGCTGCCGTCGGACTCGTTAATGAACTTGTCAAAACGGGTGTCTCATGGATCAAGCCGCCGTCACCAATCCCCATACACGAAGAGCATAGACATAGGCACGAGGACGAGAAGGAAGACGAGCTCAGGGACTGAGCTCCGAGTGAGTCAACGTTGTTCCTGCACTCTCTATATTAACGGGGTCTTACAAGCAACTTTACATGCGGCCTCTGCCCTCAAGCAAATTAGTTGGGAGGTCCTTATCAGAGGTTCGTCTTTTTCCTATGATGTATGCATGCACGTGCGAAGGGTAAACAATCAGGCATTATATTGCCGTGCCGTTCGGATTGTGCATCTGGGCTACCCACATCATTGCCATTTTCTTGTCCGAATCGATGCCAAACTGGCACCCAGTGTCGACGGTCGTCGTCAAGCTCAATAGTATCCTGTGCCTCAAACCGCTCCTCCAGCACTGGTTGCGTGTGCAAACCAGCAACGCGCACGGGGAGATAATTTAGATGGCGTGCGCGTCCGTGCGCCGCATGACGCGTGACGGCCTGTCTCCTGTCTCACAACACTAAGCCTGTCGGCGCAATGCGTAGAATCCTAGAACCAGGGTCGTAGAGGTGTTCCCAACTATCTGGGAGGG
Source organism: Lactarius akahatsu (assembly GCA_021524915.1). NCBI lineage: Eukaryota > Fungi > Basidiomycota > Agaricomycetes > Russulales > Russulaceae > Lactarius > Lactarius akahatsu. Next base: position 33,929 of record JAKELL010000400.1, read on the forward strand.
CGGATCTCCGTAGCTGGACGTGCCAAATGGTCACCGAGTTCTTTCCACAAAAACACAGCCAAGGAGATGACCCTCCGACTCATGGATGCGTGAAACCAAAGACGGACTCGAACACACGTTCTCGTCCGTAGAGTTGCAACCTCTTCTTTACATCCCGTCTGTCGTTGACAGGGGACTCGGAGGATACAGGACAGGGCACCATGCGGATTGTTTAAAAGGAAGGCCGACAAACGAAGGACGGAACAAGGGGAGACCAGAACACCAGTCACCGTTGGAGTCTCTGGGTTCTAGATGCGCCGAGCGCCGAGGGGGCTTCTGCTTTCCGATTTATTTTGTCACGTTCCTCTGCATCACCACCATACTATCACAATCCAAGTAATGCTGATTCGACTTCAAGTAGGGTTATTCTCCACGGAACAAGCAAGGAAAATACTATAGCAGCTCTCCACTAATCTACAGGGAAACGCATCGGAGGGTGAAGCACGATCGCCTCTTGTTCTTTGGCTGGGACTCCGAGCACTCACACCGCCTCGTTTGCTTCGTGTATGAATGATAGCCGCCGGGGCAGTGGTCGGGTGACAGCCCTTTACCTGGAAGCACTGGTCAGCCAATTCTGGGTCACCTAGTATAGCCCAGGGTTGGCACTGCTACACTGCATTCGGTGACGCATTGACGAAACCTACAACGATGTTTCGAAGTTGGGCTACAGGGCCGTAATACTCCATGTCGGGACCTCCCCGCATTCCTCAGAGAGACTACATACTAGGAAACGACATGGCTTTCATTAAGTGGTACACTAGTGCAAGTATTTAAAAAGAGTTGCCTTGTTGTCCCCCAACAATACTTTATGAAGACGTCAGAGGGAAATGCGTACATGAGAGCGTCAGACAAGAAGAACGTTGCAGCAAAGACATCAAAGCGAATGATGCGATGGGTTACAGAGGTTGTGTCATGCATATTATGCGCACGAAAAACACGAAAAACGCGCGTCCAGTCTATAACCTACTCTCGACAACCGGCATGAGCGTGTGCCACGGCGGCGTCCCTCGGCCAAACGCCGCATCGAGCACCTCGCGCACCGTCCGCGCAAACACGAACTGCATCCGTGCCTGCACCTCCCCCGGCACGTCGTGCTCGACATCTTTACGGTTCGCCCAAGGTACGATCACCTTGTTCGCGCCCAATACCATCTCTTTAACCCCGCCCACAAGTGAGACGCGTCCGCGGAGCGTGATCTAGACCAAACATTAACTCGTAGGTCCGTCTCAGGCACAGGCACCTCGCCGGCCATTGCTGTAGTTGGTGGGACACACTTGCCCGTCAAGAGCGATACCATCGCGCATACCTGTCCAATCTCTCGGTGAGGACATATCTGTCTGTACCATGGCAACTCCTGCACTTGATTCATCCTTCTTCTGCGCATCCGCGGGAACGTGCAAATGCACGTCTATTATGGTGTCCGGTATCCGCAGTGGGTCCTGCGCACGCTTAATCGTTATCCCTAGATCATACGAGTGCGTCTTGACCCAACTAAGCGCAAGTTCCGCGCTCTCCTTGAACACCTGAAAACGCGACATGTTAGTCGGGTTATCTGGGACCTCAAAGTTCGGGACGCACATCACCAAGTGAATCCGTGAGCTTGAGGTGCCCACTACCACGAATCGCGATACTCTCGACGGGCATGATCTCACCCTCGTCTATCCCGGTCACTACAACTCCCCAAACGACTCCCCGACGCGCCTCCCGCTCACGATCCTCGCCGTCATAACGGGATAACCCCAGGATCTTCTCCAACTCGTCCGCTTCGACACAGGGTCGTAGCTCACGTCGCCGTGCTTGCTACGCTTGACCAAACGCATCTGAAGTTTCCGATGCCGCCGGCAAGGGAGCTGGAAATGAGGAAGGCGCCAAGCCTTGCGCGTCGACGTGCACGGCCCCCTTGAACCGTACGATTCCGCCGATCGAACGCTCAAATGAACGCACTCCTGCCTCCGGCGTGTAATGCGTGACCGTTTTGAGCAGCGCCAGCTCGGTCAGCTGAACGTGAGGCTCTGAAAGCCCGCTGCGTGAGTTGCTTAGGGGGAAGGAACTGGCGCGCAATGTGCAGCTTCTTGTCGTGCGTGTACCCAGACAATTGAGTCTCCTCACACTGACTGAGAAACGGCGGTGAGATGGTGTCAAGGGAATTGGTGGTGCAGATGAACAGGATTTGTGACAAATCGATCGGGACATTAAGCTAGTGATCCTAGTATCAGCCGTCTGTGTCAGAAAAAGAGGTTTCAGGCGAGGTGTTTGAAGAAACACGTACGTTGAAGGCTACATTTTGTTCCGGGTCGAGGACCTCGAGCAACGCCGCGGATGGGTCCGTGGTAATTCGACTGACCAACCTTATCGATCTCGTCTCTGCCGTCATTGCTGTCGTTAAATCTGCGAACTCCGGAGAGTGGGGTAAAAGCTTACAATAATAGAACCAAATCCATACGAGTGACCTTGCGCAGGGCCTGGGCAAGTAGACCAGGACCGCTGGCAACGTATGTCCGACGGTGACCCCGTATCTCGGCCTCATCACGCACGCCACCGAGAGCAATGCGCTGGAACGGCCGACCGAGGGCGCGAGCCTATCGATAGATTGACCTAGAGAAGTCATTCCAGTACCCGGCGGCCCGATCTTCTAGCTAAACACATGCTCAATGACATTACTAAGTGACGAAGTGATGACGAACTCACAGTAGAATTGGGGCCTTGATACCCTTAGCCCCGACAGGCTTTGCGAGGGTGGTACCGGCGCAAGTACTTGTGGTAGAGCCGGGATTTCGCCTGCCTTGATGAGGGCCCTGCACGCGTTCCCTTTCTGGCCATCAGCTTCGTTCGTACCCGCAGTAGGATCATCGGTGACCTTTTTGAGCGTGACTTCCTGTGCCTTTGCTTGCTCCGTCTCTGCCTCTTGCGCAATCAAGGCCCGCAGTCGGACGACGGCGAGGAACTCCATCAATCGACAATTGACCTTTTCGAGACCATAATGGTCCGCGTCGAGTTGTGATTTGGAGTTGGTGAGGAAATCTGATCGCGTGAGGGTCTCTGAAGCGGTCGCAGGGGGAGTCCAGCGTAATGATGTGAGCCATTCGAGCTGCGGTGGTAGGTCAGGGCGGTGAAACTATGAAAGATGGGTCTACGCACGTAGGTCCTTACGACGCCGTGCTCTGCATCCTGAGGAGGGATCCGCTTAAGGCGGCGCGCCACACTTCACTGCCTACGGGGAGTGTGTCGACACGACAAATGAGCAAGTCCAGCTCATATTCATCTTCTACGCCACTTCCCTTGCCATGAAGGTCGGTATTTCCAGGTTCGAGACGTTGTAGCTGCATCGATAGCGGCGAGTTGTTGACGCAAGAAGAGTGCCTTTTGTTGTATGGAGAGTGACTCGGTAGCGATCTTGGAGCTGACTTCGACAATTGAGAGTTGCTTCGCGAGAACATTCATGACATGTTGGAGTCGTAACGACGGTGATTCGGTAGAAAGGAGTACTGCGGAGGATGTCAGCCATTTCCTACGGAGTTGCGAGCGGAAGAGAAGGGGCTGGTGTATCACAGGATAATGGTGGGTGCCAACTCCGGGCCCGTGGAGGGGGAAAACCGCGTGGTACGGGCGGACTCCAAAAATAAAATATGATGCCGCAACAGCACCAGGGAAGATCGGAACAAAGCGTCGGACCCACCAAGTTTATCAGCGTGTTCTGCGCCGACCGCAGAAATGATAGCATCAGCCAATGCGGCAGTCTTGTGTGATTCGCTCTCCTCAACGAGATGGGCGATGCGGGTCCAGCTCTCGCGCTTGCGAGCGGACTGCGAGGTGTCCTGCGAGAAGCGCTCTAGCAGGCGGATGGCGAGTCGGCATCGGGTGGCGAGTGAGAGACGTCAAGGCGGGGTAGGGTATGGGGTCGTTGACGACTTGTGGGGGATCGGTGAGATGGACGCGGGCGATACCGGTGAGAGTGAGGAGGTGGGGTTCATCAGAGTTGGCACGGGGACGGACAAAGCGGGTGATGCGGGCGGTGACAGCCCACTTGTGGACGGCGGTGTTTCCCTCGTTTTGGACGAGGGGTACGGCGGCGAGGACGGGGTTGCTGGGGGAGGATTGGATGAGGCGAAGGAGGGCGTCTGCGAGTTACAGTAGGAAGCCAAACTTCCCGGACCCCTGTTTGGGGGTTCGGTCGGCCAGGGTCCGTATGGCCCCAGTTCAGCCTCATTCAAGGGGTTTTTTTTTTTTTGCCACCGCTTAAGTGTCACTCCGCTCGACCAGCACTCGAATGAGCCTAAACTGGGGCTGCATGGACCCTGGCCGACTGAACCCTCAAACAGAGGTCCGGGACATTTGGCAGTGTAGTGCATGCAGAGAACCAATTGGGAAGACCAACCCGGCGCACCGTGGCAGGGCGGCATCAAGGATCGATTTGAATTGGGAAAACGGGACAGTTGAAGACATAGAGTATTAGATTGGCGCGAGGCCCTGAGGCCTGGTTCTCAACCCTACAGTCACCCTGCAGCTGCAGCCCTTAATTTAATTTGCTTCCCCACGACACACATGTCTCTCACCTCGTTTGCTCCGCCCCTGTTTCATCTTTCGACACGGTTCCGTGACCTTACGCCTCTTGCTTTCCTCTGGGACGCAGCCGCTCTATCGTCTTCGGATCTTATTTACTACATTCCGCTCTAGCGCACGTGAGTCTCGACTCGTTACAGCGAAATCCAAAACGGGGGGCCCCTTGAGTAAAAATGGATGACAGCTGACCTCCAAACTTGACGTGCGGGGTTCATAGTTAAGTAGTGTTTGAAATTCTCGGTATCTCACAAATATATAGTTATAAAATAGTTATCCCGGGTATCAAATAGTTATCCTGGGATGCTGGGACGGCGCGCAATTACTACAAATAAATTTTCGTGAGCAAAAACTTCGGCATGGTTAACAGAACACCCTTTCAGACTCAGCCTGTACGCCTAATGTGGCCGCAAGGGGCCCCCCCATTTTGGATTTCGCTGTACCTACAAATTTCGACATATCTCCATGTTTGAAGACCGGCTTTGTATTGTGCTGTCCCGGGATAAATATTGTTCAAAAAAAAAGTGAACACAAGCTACCTAATTAGTCGCCTTGTTCACACTGTGGACGTTTGCTGTTTCGGCGGCGGCGATTCATATACATATGACATTCGTGAGCGGGAATTAGATGCAGATGGCCAGCCTGAGCTCATATCGTAGACGGTCTGAGCCGAAGCGAGGAACGAGCGGAGGCTTAGAGCATAGTCTTTGCGCGAGCGGACAGGGCGGCACGTGCTTATCCTGTTTCCTCCGTGCCGCCACCTGTCCTCCCATATTCTCAGCCGGTTCAAAGAACCGTGTCTTCTTATTTTCGCCCACTCCCTTATGCCATTGGGTCGATGAAACCGTGGTTTTTGTGTCCCTCAATCGCCGGCGCGCCTCGGGTCATTCCCACCCGCCCGTCGCGACCTCGCTCAGGACGCAAAACCCCCGTTCTTCGATCGAGAAGCACTTCGTGCTTCCGCCCATCTCTACCAGTCCGCCACGTAGCTATTTTAATCCCGCTTTCCATGTGCACACACTCCTTTCTCGCTGCCCTCTGTCTACCCCCCAGCTATTGAATAACACGAGGCATGCCCGTTCTTTCGTTCACCCCTCATATCTGCGCACCAGATTCCCTTCGTCCTCCCACGCCTCAACCAGCGCTTCACGGGCATCCTCCCGCGAAAAGCCAAAAGTAAGCGACTCGCAAGATAGTACTCTATCAAGCGCTTGACCAACTGCGACATGAGTCACGGTCACGGGGGCGCTGATGTCATTACGCAACGACTAACTAGTACTCACTCCTTGACAAGCTCCTTGACTCACTCGGATACTGCCGGTCTTTCCAAAGCGCATCGGAGTTTGCGAGAGCAAGTGAACTTAGAACTTGTGTTCTCAATTCACGGTCTATTTGTCATATAATTGTTCTCGCCACTTCAGGCCACTAAGCGTTGAAAACTGCAACTTGACCTCAGCCTCAATTTGGCAATCCGAGCACATTGGCATCACTACGCGGCGGCCGCGGCGGCAGCTGTTTGTGATTTGTCATGGTACGACATGCTGGGCCTATGGGCCATGCTCGGTCAGAGGTGTTCGTAAATTGTCGAACATATTCTTTGCTGTATCTCATGAAGAATCAGTCCCTGGCCGATCACTTGTTCTCAAGGCCTAGGCCGGATACTTTCAAGTTGGCCGGATATGCGTCTAAATTCCGCCCATGTCTGTACGCACAGCCGCACTACTGTCCTGATTTCTATTCCATCATTCTTCTGGAAACCAGGCATAGACATTCTCGCGATCTATTACTTCCGTAACGGGGGAATTGTTGATTATAAAAGGGGGTGTCCTTCGACGAATCCTGCAGCCTCCTGGTATATTCCCCCATTCAAGACAACTTCCATCTTCTCAACTATCTTCACTTAACAAGCAAGTGCCCTTCACTAGTTGCGTCCCAGATTTATTGACCCCCCGTTTCAGAGACATGTCCAAGTTCTCAGCTCTTGATCACTCTCCACCTGCCGAGACCTTTGTTGATGGCATGGGGCTGGGCACTTCAGTGGATGGTATTTCTGGCGGCATGCCCGCCAGTGCCATTGATCCTGCAACAATCACCTCTCAAAAGGTGGTAGACAAGGACACTGGGACCAAGTACAGCCTTCGCTTCATCGAGAATCTTCGTGATCTCGACGTCAGTGAGGTCTTCAGTGCTAACGCATCCATCACTTTTGCTGGTGGCGACGTCGCGGCTAGTGT
>JAKELL010000401.1:0-40582 GCA_021524915.1 Lactarius akahatsu
CCGCTCGTCATTTCCAACTAGAGTATTACGTGAGATGTCGGCTGCAAGCTTGTTTACGACCAACGCCTCAATACAGCGTCCCACCACACGAGCAGCGAGATCACGTTGCTCGCGTATGCGGCAAGTCATCTCCGGGTTGGTGAACGCAATCCAGACAAAGGACGGTAAAGGGTTTAAGTTTCGGGGTTCATTGTACTCTTTTGCGAAGTGCCACAGGTCTTTCATCCACAGATGTAAAACGTTCCTATACATTCCAGCCGCAAGTGATGTCTCTGGGGTGCATCTTTAGACAATAGAGACAGAATCAGAGGACGAGTGCACGGACCGTCAGAAACACTCGTATTTGTCTGATTTAGTCGCAATTTGGCGTTCAAACCAGGCGGTAGGGCTTGGGAGAGTACTAGATGTCTGTTGGATCACATCTAGTAAATACGAGGGCAGTGTTCGAATGATGGTGACGAAGTAGAAATCGTCCAGTGCGAGGAAAACCATGTTCGTAAATTCAATGGCGCCTGGATGGCGGAGTAAAAGCGTCACGTCGAGGCTCTTGGTGCCAAGGATAGCCGATAGGCACGCCAACACGTCATTAGCCGGAACATTGCGCGAGTTGATGTGGGCTGCATATGTATGGAAAGCAGGAGTGAGCAGGCCAATTTTCAAAAACGCGCGACTCGCTTAGCTTAGCCGAGATCTCGGCTAAGCTAACCGAGACCCTGAGCCGCATTTCCGGAATCCCAATCACACTACTCATTTTCAAATTATGTAATTCCACAGCTGGCCTTTGTCCCGGGTCTTTGCCACCCACATTACTGCTCATTGTTACCAACAGCGAGCACACTGCCTCTTCCACTGGCGCTAAAAATTGTACATATCGCTTGTCCAATATATATGACACTTATGGAAAGCAGGAGTGAGCAGGTCAAATTTTCAAATTGCACGTCTCGGCTAAGCTAACCGAGATCCTGAGCCGTGTTTCTGGAATTGCAACAACACAACTCTTTTTCAAATTATGTAATTCCCCTACCTGGCCTTCGTCTCGGGACCTGCCACTCATTGGAGCTCCATCCTTGGCTCCATTGTTGCTAACAGCGAGCACGCTTGGCCCTTTCTCCATAAATTTATAAATATCAATTTTACTACTTCAATATATGTGGCACTTTCCCAAGCCATGCTGAGCCCTGTTTGTCCCTCATTTCGTTTGTATATTCCCAAGTATATTCCCCTTGTTGACTCGGTCACGTCACGGTCATCAGCCGCGTGGAAAGTAATCAAGGGTCCGTGTGGTGTCAGGGTCTATTGGGCCAGTCGCCCTTGTCGGCGTGTCGGGGGTGTCCTGACTCCCTCCCGTCTCGTGGTCGTTCCTTCAGGAACTTCGTCAAGGTGCGTACAATTATAATATCTCTTCAATCTCTCTTGTTCTGCTACTAATCATCATAGTTCAGCCTTGGTTCATTGCTTCTGCACTTCTGACTTTTGAGTACGTTCTATTACCTTCGTTGTTGTCCGGTAAGCAATGTCTTTGTCTCTTTCTGTGATCTCTTAACCAAATATTTATTTTGTTCGGCATCCCCTCTCCTTGTCATACTGGTCCATACTTCTGACTTGGCACTTCAACATCGTGCACTTGGTACCAAACCACTCCCTCTTTGCTTCGACGTTTCACTCCCGAGTCTGGATGACCTCTCCACTCCACCATTGAAACCCAACACACCTCTACCACCACGCCACGCATGACATCACGTATAACAACAGGACCGACACTTTCAACCGCATCGTGTCGTGATGGCCTGAACGGTCTCAGATCTCCAACTTCGACAACACATCACCTTTCCCTTTCATCGATGGCGTGTTTGATGTCTCATAGGTGTCATGGACGCGTACATTATTTTCCTCATTTTTCTGTATTTTTACGGAATTATTCAAGGAAGATATAAAGGGCCAATGTACGAGATATCGTCAGTCACATGCTGCCACCATGTGCACCTACAAGCACGTGACCGTGGGATAGTTGCACCCTTAATGGGACAACCTAATCCAGTCACATTCCATTTACGTACGGACTCCCGTGATTGGTAGATAAGGAAGGAACATTCTAGATAGCTCTAGAACTCGCTTAGTAGTTTACACTTACTCGCTGTATTAGGTTTTACTCAGCAAGATAAGGCATCGTGTCAGCGCTATGACAAGTGCATCAGTCAGCACAATAGATAGCGCTATTATTAGACATGACGCGTCAGCTCCTGAGTCATGGAGTCTTACTGTACACTTAGTAATAGTGTTTAGACTCAGTTCAAGCTCAGCTCCAGTAGCGTATATAAACTCTCCTGTAGCGTCCTGAGTAGAACCAACTTGTCCTCTTGGTTTCTACTCAGGTGCGTATCCCACTGTACTCCTTACTCTCCAATCCTAACTTGTCCTCTTGGTTTCTACTCAGCTTACCACTGTGTGACATTGCGAGATTGTAGTTCTGCGTAAGGACTACCCCTGACCTTGCACGCTCCACAGTGACTGTAAGTTTGGCGTGTGATTTATCTCCGCGCTAGGCTTGAGTCCTGAAGGCCTGACAGTTCACCTCAATTATCTCTCAACTTGAACTTAGCGTAGCGAGGTGTCATACCGCTACATTAGGACAAGTTCCCTCATCACTCTCCTGAGCTCCACGCTCACCAGTTTTATCATCTCCCCCTCTAGGTGGTTGACGACCATCAGTCCTTCGTGTTATCTACCTCACTCTTTGCCTGGGGAAGTCTGTAAGCAGAATCTGTGCATTTGTGGTACAACTGTAGTGTCCGTAAAATCGGCATACATTGTGCTTGCCTTTATTGGGTCTATCTGGTCATCAGTAGACGCCTCTGGGTACTGGCTGCAGAACTGGTCACCACGCCAGATAAGCTGCAGTTAGACATTGAGCCAGCCAGGCCTAGCCTGCGACAGCTGTATGCATACCAACCAGAAAAGTTTGAGAGCGCTTCGGCGTGAGAGGCAGCCAACAGGTCGAGAAGACTGAGGCAGACAGCCTTGTAGCTCTACACATACCCTTACATCATTCCCGAGTGTCCGTTTATCGCCGCAGCCTCGCGCAGTGTGAAACAACCACTGTGTATTGGTCTCGCTTGATAGGGCATTCCAGTCATCCTTGAGTTAGCGTTTCGCGCTCGTTGTATCCCGTCGTCCAAATCCACCTCACACATTTCCAAACTGCCTCGCATATTTGCGAACGTCCAAACCCGACTTCGTCGTCTCTTCAGGAGGAGACAAGCTTCTATCACACCACCCCAGACTACAGCCTCTGCTTTGGCATCGCTGCACGTACACCAGGACACCCAGTCCGAACAAGACCGGATCCCATCACCAGTGTACGCTTCACCTTCACCCACACTATCCGCGGAATCTTTCCACTCCACCTACTCCTCCTCCCAAGCCACACTCGCCCAGTCAGGCGAAAGTTTCATTGACGAAGACGGTGTCAACATCTGTTACCAGGGGTTCCAGTTAGAACTACCCCCTCGTAACATCGCCGAGCAATACGTGCAGGCAATCTATCATGACCCCGAGTACCGTTACGGTTTACTAGAGCTCTACGGCCTAGAAATTCCAGTCCTCGGCACAGAATTCACAGTCCCGCAGCTGATAGCCATTGCTGCGAACCTCATCCCTCGTCTCGAAACTCCTCCACACCCACTCCTCTCCCACATAAGGGAAGACGAAGAATGTGGCTCCCAAGAAAGGGAAACAGACAGCTCGTCTAGCACAAGCTCAGTATCCCAGCGGAGCTCGCTTGAAATTTGCCCTCCCTCCTCCAACTAAGAAGGAAAAGGAGTTCATATCTCGTATCCAAGACTGGGACGAGATCTCACCAGACGAACAACTCCTCCTTTTGGAAGAATTCCGTCGGGCACAAGAGGAAGCAGAATGAAAAGAAAGACAGAGGAAACTAGACAAGATGTCACAACCAAGCGGAAGCACACTCCCTCGCGCCACACCACCCACACCACTCCCCCCACCCACAGTCCAGGACTGCCTGGACCTTATCAATCACCTCGGCATAGCCGTCGGTAACCTTGCGCAACAAGTCACAGCCCTGACAGTGCAGGTGGCCTCGGCAACCGCTACCCGCCCCGGAAACGGGAAGAACAAGGAAATAGTGGCCCGCCCCAAAGCTTGGGATGGGAAAGGCTCCTCTTCAGACGCCCGTCATTTCCTTGCCGCCTTCCACAACTGGGCAGGATCATTAGGGGACGCCATGAACACATGGCATACAGTGGATAGCAAATGGTACGCAGATGAGCACAGATGGATCGCTGCCGCCCTCAATCTGATGGAAGGGGACACTAAAACCTGGGCACTCCCATACCTGGAGTCCGCCAACCAAGGGACTATTCCCTTTGGAGGAAACTGGTCAGACTTCGTCAAGGAGTTCAACCGCAGGTTTAGCCCCCTAGACGTCCAAGACATAGCTCGAGAAGAGCTAAAGAAAACAAGACAAGGAAAAAAGACGGTTGCCGAATATGCATCCATATTCGAGCAGTACTCTGGACAGACCGGGTGGTCCATCATTGACCTCTGCACCCGCTTCTATGATGGTCTCACAGATGAGATCAAGGACCTCCTCGCCATCACAGACAAACCCCATAACACATACGACGAGCTCAAGCAAAGTGCGCAAGTCATCGACCAACGACTGTGCCAACGCCAGAGCGAGAAGAAAGGAAAATCTTCATCGTTATCACCACACACTACCTCCAACCCTGACACCATGCAAGTCGACGCCACGCGTCAGCAAAGCAACAGAGCTAAGGAGGAGATCTTCAAAACTCGGGGCGAGTTCCAAGCATGGATGAGAGGGAAATGTTACGGGTGTGGTTTGAAAGAACACGCAAAGAAGGATGGAAATCACGAGCGTGACGTTTGCAACTGGTGCCAAAGAGCAGGACACCGAGCAAACGTCTGTCAAAACAAAAGAATGGGGAAACCGGCTAAAGCGAAAGCTGCAGCAACAACGGAATCCCCTAGTCCACCATCAACGTCCAATACTGCGGCAGCAGCCGCCACAAGTACTTCCCCCGCCCAGATGTCCCAGGCAGACGTGGCGAAGTTGTTGGGAATGTTGGAAAAGCAGCAGGAACAGCTGGATGCGTTCAAGGCGGCTTTTTAGATCAGGGGTCGCGTATAGCTGCGACCGGCCCCTCTACAGTAGATGACTCGGCTTCATGTAGTTGTAATATATGTTTACGCTCTCGCCTCGTTTCGGACTCACCTCCTGTAATTCATACGATTCATGCCTGTAAGTTAGATAGTAGTGTTAGTTCAGCTTCTTGTTTTCCTGACTCTATCACATCTACATCTGCCTCGGAGATGAACAATAGTAGTGTTCCTTTTGCTCCACTTTCTCCAGAAGCAATGCCGCACGTGATGATTTCTGATGCAGCACTGTCTTCTACTATTATTCCCGAAACAAAAGATAAAAAATCACATTTTCATATTTCTGTGTATTTAAAAGGACGTCATCGTACTGTAAAAGTAGCAGCAATGGTAGACTCTGGGGCAACTTCGTTGTTCCTGGACAAAAGGTACGCTGACCGCCACAAGATGTTGCAGGTTCCTCTTGCAAGTCCCATCACCCTATACAACATAGATGGGACCCTCAACGAAGCCGGTAGTATCACCCACAAAGTCAGACTTACTCTGAAAGTCGGCCCTAGTGAAGAAAGTCACGACTTCTTAGTCACCTCACTAGGCCCAGAGAACGTCATTTTGGGTCTACCATGGTTAAGGCAGAGGAACCCGCAAATAGATTGGCAGGAAGGCACTATGCGCCTCAACTTGACCGCTGAAACAGCGCCACCAGAGTTGGAGGTAGAGGTGACGCGCATCATGGCAAACTGGATGGAACGCCGCCGTCTCCTTGCGGAGAAAGTGCTCGACATGGTCCAAGACGAAGTTTTCTGTTTGGCAGGCTTCACATACTCTCAGCAAATCGCCGAGAAAGCCACCGCCTCCAAACCTAAGAAAACCTTTGAAGAAATGGTACTGAAGCACTACAGAGACTTCGCGAAAGTTTTCTCTGAGGAGGAATCCCAGAGGCTCCCTGAACATCAACCGTGGGATCACGCAATAGACCTCGAACCAGATGCAGTTAAACACTGGAGGGTCAAAACGTATCCCATGTCACCCAGCGAGCAAGTGGAACTCGACAAATTCCTGCAAGAGCACATCTCAAAAGGATATCTGGTCCCATCTAAATCACCGATGGCTTCACCAGTATTCTTCATTAAAAAGAAAGACGGCAAGCTCCATCTAGTGCAGGATTACTGTTGTCTTAATAAAATCACTATTAAGAACCGATATCCACTACCGCTCGCTGCCGACATTATAAACCGGTTGAAAGGAGCAAAGGTATTCACTAAGTTTGATGTAAGATGGGGGTATCACAATATCCGGATCAAACCCGGAGATGAATGGAAGGGTGCAATAATCACCAATCGCGGACTGTACGAGCCAAAGGTCATGTACTTCGGAATGACCAACAGTCCAGCCACCTTCCAAGCCCTCATGAATGCCGTCTTCGCCGATCTGATCGCAGCAGGAGAGGTTGCAGTATACATGGATGACATCCTCATCTATAGTAACTCCTTGGAGCACCATCGCAAGATTGTACGCGAAGTGCTCAGGAGACTGCAAGAGCATGACCTCTATCTCAAGCCTGAGAAATGCGACTTTGAAAGGCAGGAAATGGAGTACCTAGGGATGATAATCCGTCCTGGAGAAGTGCAGATGGACCCTGGCAAGGTCGCTGCAGTAAGGGAGTGGCCTACACCCACAATGCTCAAAGAGGTTAGAGTGTTCATTGGGTTCGCCAACTTCTATCGTCGATTCATCAAGGACTTCGCGGCTATCGCCCGACCCTTGCATGACCTCACGAAGAAGGACACTCCATGGCAATGGCATTCTGAACAGCAGAAGGCCTTCGACCACTTGAAGGAAAGCTTTGTACGAGAACCCATTCTCAAAGTGTACGACCCACAGCTTCCAACAAGAGTCGAAACCGACGCTTCAGGATTTGCTACTGGTGGTATACTCACTCAAAAGTATCCTGATGGTCTTTGGCACCCCATTGTGTATCGCTCGCAGTCTATGAGCAAAGAAGAATGCAACTATGAAATCTACGACAGAGAAATGCTCAGCTTAATTCGCGCCCTAGAGGACTGGAGACACTTCCTCGAAGGCATCTCCTTTGAAGTGATCACCGACCACAAGAACATGGAATGGTGGGCAAGCATGAAAGACTTAAACAGACGACAAGCCCGCTGGGCCCTATACTTAAGTCGCTTCGCCTTCAAAATCACTTACAAGAAAGGAGACTCCATGCAAGCCGATGCATTAAGTAGATTCTCAAAAGACCACATCAGAGACAACGAGGATAACCGCCAGGTTCAGGTGTTACAACCTAAGCATTTCCTCAATGCCGCCCAAGCACACTTCCACCCAGAAGTGGACTCCCTAGGAAATCGCATAAGACTCGCCTCCATTCGAGAAGCAGAAGTTATAGAAGGTCTTAAAAGTTTACAAAAGACCACCCCAAAAGCTCTCATGGACGGAGTCGCGATGTGGGAAGAAGATGACGGCCTAGTTTACCATCAAGGGAAACTATACGTCCCCAACGACTGGACCCTATGACGAGATGTGGTTAAGTCATGCCACGACTCTGTCACCACCGGTCACCCTGGTAAGAATGGCACCATCGAGCTAGTCAGTCGCTACTATTGGTGGCCACGCATGGCAGGCTTCATAAGCTCATACGTAGAAGGATGCAATCGATGCCAACGTTATCGCAAAGATCTGCACCCCAAGGCTATAATTCAGCCGCAAGAGGTACCTGAGGGACCATGGCAGATAGTCGGGGTCGATCTAATCAACCCCCTGCCCATGTCACGTGGAAAGGATATGATCCTTAACATAGTGGATCATTACACAAAACAGATCCATCTATTTCCAGTGACCTCTCAAATCACGGCTGATGGGGTAGCATCCATCTACTTTGAGCAAGTCTTCCCCTTGCATGGGATCCCCAAGAAAATCATCAGTGATAGGGGACCTCAGTTTGCTGCAAGGAGCATGCGAGCACTATATAAGCGACTAGGGATAGACGCAGGTCTTACTACCGCCTATCACCCTCAAGCCAATGGACAGGTAGAGCGCAAAAATCAAGAAGTAGAAGTCTACTTGCGCTTGTTCATTAGTAAGAGGCAGGATGATTGGGCAGACCTGCTCCCTACAGCAGAATTCGTGATCAACAGTAGACTCAACTCAGCTACGGGTCATACCCCCTTTGAGCTACTATATGGCTACACGCCAGACTTCACCATTCCTGCTGGAAGGCCCACTGGTATCCCAACGCTCGACAAGCGTCTCCAACACTTAGTTTCCACAAGAAGGGATGCAGAGGCAGCTCTACGCCTAAGTAAAAGGCGAATGCAGACGGACGTTGAACAAAGACACAAGCCATACATCTTCAACGTCGGGGATAAAGTCTGGTTGCAAGCTAAGCAAATAAAGATACACCAGCAGTCGTCCAAACTGGGCCCCAAACAGCTAGGCCCATTTGAAGTCACTGAAGTTAAAAGTGACATCGACTACAAGCTTGCACTCCCCCCTGCATTACGGATCCATGATGTATTTCATGTAGACCGCCTCTCCCCCTACAAAGGAAACGAAGTCAACGGGCTTATGCCACCTCCACCTGAACCCATCACAGTCGAAGGGGAAGAAGAGTACGAAGTTGACCACATAAGAGACTCCAAACTCTTCGGTCATACTCTTAAATACCTCATTCGCTGGAAGGGCTACGGTGAAGGCGAGGACACCTGGGAACCAGCTAAGAATCTAGCACACGCCCCGGACAAAGTCAAGGAGTTCCACTCCTCCAACCCGGGTGCACCTAGAAAAATAGCAGCTCTCATCTACGCGTCCTTGCCTTGGCAAGCATCTCACATGTACACAGAGGCCAACGCGGACGTCGACCCTTAAGAAGGGGGGTGATGTCATGGATGCGTACATTATTTTCTTCATTTTTCTGTATTTTTACGGAATTATTCAAGGAAGATATAAAGGGCCAATGTACGAGATATCGTCAGTCACATGCTGCCACCATGTGCACCTACAAGCACGTGACTGTGGGATAGTTGCACCCTTAACGGGACAACCTAATCCGGTCACATTCCATTTACGTACAGACTCCCGTGATTGGTAGATAAGGAAGGAACATTCTAGATAGCTCTAGAACTCGCTTAGTAGTTTACGCTTACTTGCTGTATTAGGTTTTACTCAGCAAGATAAGGCATCGCATCAGCGCTATGACAAGTGCATCAGTCAGCACAATAGATAGCGCTATTATTAGACATGATGTGTCAGCTCCTGAGTCGTGGAGTCTTACTGTACACTTAGTAATAGTGTTTAGACTCAGTTCAAGCTCAGCTCCAGTAGCGTATATAAACTCTCCTGTAGCGTCCTGAGTAGAACCAACTTGTCCTCTTGGTTTCTACTCAGGTGCGTATCCCACTGTACTCCTTACTCTCCAATCCTAACTTGTCCTCTTGGTTTCTACTCAGCTTACCACTGTGTGACATTGCGAGATTGTAGTTCTGCGTAAGGACTACCCCTGACCTTGCACGCTCCACAGTGACTGTAAGTTTGGCGTGTGATTTATCTCCGCGCTAGGCTTGAGTCCTGAAGGCCTGACAGTTCACCTCAATTATCTCTCAACTTGAGCTTAGCGTAGCGAGGTGTCATACCGCTACAATAGGATTTGCTGTGGCACATGCTGTCTCACATGTTATGTTTTATATAATCTATCTCAGGACATATGGTACACAGTTACAGGCATGAATACGCGCTTGACAAAATAAGAAGATAGATATGAGACAACCAAGGCCAAGTGCGAATGGATAGTCGAGACGAGAGGAAAAAGTCAATATTGCAGGGATAGGGAGAGATTCAGCATCACCACGGATCCAACCAGAGCCAGGCTCTCCATTCCACGCAAATCCATTCCACACCTGTAAAATCCAGCCCTTGCTTGCGTATGCATATGCAAGCGCCAGCACAACTGCAGGAGTGGCTGTTTTCAAGCTGTCGGGACGTGGTCCACGAAGGTCCACTTCAAATAACCCTGCACTCTTTTGCCTCTACTGACACCATTTCTGGGCCAGAAAACCTTTGTACCCAGGTAGCCCGTGACCGTCCTCGTCCCCATGCCCTGTGTGCCACAAATGTTCAAATCTGTTAATAACTTGTAGTATGGTAGGAGAGGGCATCAGCCATCTGGTTGATATAGACCGGAGCTCTCGCGAAGGCTAAGGCCGGTGCGATTGCGAGCGGACGAGAGCGAGAGCGATTGAAGGCGAGCGGGAATATGGGAACGAGCGTGGACGATCGAGGCAAGAGCGAGACGAGAGCGATGCCGCCCAAAGCGGCGAGACAAGGAAAGTCGACGAGTTTGACTGCCCGTGGTAGGGCCTAATTTTGAGCCGAGTCGCGCGGCACGCAGGACGAGAGGAGGGAAACACAACTGTGATGAACAGCGCACATGAAGGGACTATACTCACAGTGACAAAGTAGACTGTGGTGAGATACAGAAAGTGGCTGGAAGCAGCAACAGAGTGATATCAAGCAAGTGAAGCAGATGTGGAGTCTGGCACACAACAGATGAGAACTGATTTTTATACAAGAGAGGGAAACATACCTGGCACACAACAGATGAGAACTGATGTGGACCAGGAGCGTACAAGCTATACTACTTATACAAAAATACAGAGTGACGCAGGTAACAGCTGGTCACAGTAAATACAAGATGCATTGTTCTACTGTTGAAGTGGGGATACGCCGTTAATCCCTTCAACATGGTTAGGGTTTATGACGTCATTTCGGCGTGATGTCTACAGTAACCCGGCTCGTAATACCTAAGGCCATGTAGCTCAGTGGAAGAGCACGGAGATCTAATCCGGGGTCTTGGGTTCGATCCCCAACCTGGCCATGTACTTTTCCCCTATTTTGAGGTCCCTTTCGATCGTTGTCCGGGGTGCTGCTGTTGGAGTGGCGGTGGTGCCCCCTGGGACTTCATCATCTACAAGTGGACAAAGGAGTGTACAAGGCGTATAGAACAAAGAAAGTCTGGAACATGATATCATAGTGACATCATAATAAAGATAACAACAAGGATCAGAGTACAAGGACGAAATACAAGGGGAGTCCAGAGGAGTCCATGATGTCATTGTACAGTGATGTCATAGATAAGAAAGTCCGAGATTGTAAAGATCATATACAGTATAATCTAATCTACATAAGTCCAATATATCTTATCTAAAGCAGTCCGTTATCTGCATGTCCATTGAGCCGCTAGATGCGCTCAGGTCACTTATCAACAAACTGGACTTCAACTCCATTTCTGAGTCAATAGAGCAAGGTTTATATACATGTAGAACAGTACTATCCAGACAGACAAGTAGGTGGGAATGGATAAGGTAAGGTAGAGGCAGCGGCATAGGGGAAGCGAACAACAAAACGCGGAGATGATCGAGTTGGACAAACGGTAAGGTACGAGCAGGCGAGATGAGACAAGGGAACGATGGTTTATGAGCGCGAACATGAGGAATTATCTAGGAGAAAGGAAGCGACGGCAAGAGGCTATGAACAAAAGGGAACAAGATATGATGATGCACGACAATAGAAAGCCTCTTCTGAATCCAACGGCGGCGCACGGGGCTCCGACGGTGTCTTGTGGGTGGCCAAGTGCAGCCGAGAGCGAACTTGACATCTTGAAAGGGACATGGGCAATTTGAAGGAGACGGGATGGTGATGGACAAAGGAGCACGAGGTGCAAGGACACGCAGCCTCGAGGGGCTGGGAGGCCTCTTACAAGGCGAGTATGGGCGGCAGCGATCCATGGCAACAGAAGTATAATGACGGAGGTAACGAGCAGGAGGAGAGAGAGAGAGAGGGAAGGGGAATCGAGATGGCGACCGGGTGCTGCCTGTATTCTGCAGAAGTGGTGGTTTAAATACAAGGAAACCAGTAGCTACCAGACCAGTAAGTAGGGGTAAGAGTAAGGTAAAGGGAAATAGGTGGCATAGGGAAACGAGTTGAGAGAAAGCGAGGTGGAATGCAGAGGTAATCGAACACGGAAATGAGATGCGAAACCAGTCGGTAAGGTACGAGTAGCGAGACGAGACAATGGAGTCGATTAGAGACAAAGATATGGCGAACAATAGGGGCTGGTGCCAAGGCTGACAACGGGCGCACTACATAACAAAGGATCAGTAATTAGAGAACAAGAAAGTAAACCACACCTTTGCCAAAGACAGAGGGACAGCGTGGCCGAGGTGATCGACAATGTAACGTCTACCACGGACGTTTGCCTGACTTAGGCCTCTTGGCGTGTGGCGATCCTTGAGAGTCGAAAGTTGCGATTTGCAAAAGTTTGAGGATAGAATGCGGGATGGGGTTGAAGGCTTTCGTCTCTCCCGAAGTAGGCGTGGAGATCTTCTAGCTGAATGATGCCTTGGGGAATCTCGTCTATATACCTGGTGCTGGCCCACGAAGTGCTGTCGATGATGAAGAAGGAATGGTATGGAGAGGCCACGTGGTCGTTGCGATACAGGTGTACTTGGTAGGCTGCGACGTCTGCAGGGAAGTCCACTGATCCACGAAGGGACAGGTGAAGATAAGTCACAGGGATCCCTGGTCTAAGGGGATATGCTGGACAACTCACTTAAGAGGGGAAGCCTCTTAGTAAAGACGAGTAGATGATGGTGGTATTGGAAGAAGACCAAGATGCCGTTCTTGGTCTTCGCACTATTCTTATACAGATACGCGCAGGCTTTGAAGCGCCGCTTGAACACTGCTAGCCAATAGCGTAAGTACCGTGAACCCTAGTACAGCTATCCTAGTATGAGTCACTTCCGAGATCCGACCCGTTATCGTACAATCACATGTGCTGGAGCTTACCCGGCTGACTGATTCTACAAGTCCATGACGATATCCTGCTGATGGTGGTGTCATAGCCAATGCGTCAGTGTCCACTTCCCAGCCCAAGGCGCCGATCGATCCGAAACGTAACAGACAAGGTCAAAGCATCTTGACAGCTTCAAAGGGATGGGAGTTGAGATGAGTGAAGCAACGGAGATGAGATTTTGAGGGACAAAGACAATAGGAGAGAATGGCTCACCTTCACCGAGACGAAGGACGAGGTGAAGGGTGCTCTCCTTCTGGATGTTGTAGTCAGAGAGTGTACGTCTGTCCTCGAGCTGTTGCCGGCGAAAATGAGACATTGTTGGTCAGGAAAGAATGGCTCACCTCCAGAGGCGAAGAATGAGGTGAAGGGTGCTCTCCTTCTGTTGTGGTCAGAGAGCGTATGTCCGTCCTTGAGCTGTTGAGCCGTAATACCTACTATAAGGCTCATTATGTAGGAATGACAGTACGATTAGTTATGCTATACACGTAATTCGGAGTATTTAGTCATACGGTATACGTACAGAATCCCCTTAAGGGATTATTCCGAGTCCACCGGTGATTAGACATTAGGCGACACTGAAAACGCGATATTGTGGACGCCTCTACTCATCACTTTTCCCCAAATGGACATGGGTGGACCATAGAGTATATAAATCCTACTGTAGGAGCGAGTACCTATACACATCTCTCTCCACCCCACTCTGAGCTTCCTCTGCTTCACTCTAAGCCTCATCTAAGCTCTCTACACAGGTAAGGGTCTACCTGTACACTGCGTACATTGCTGCGCAACACGAGCTGTTGCCAGCGAAAACGAGACGTTGTTGGTCAGGAAAGAATGGCTCACCTCCATGGAGACGAAGAACGAGGTGAAGGGTGCTCTCCTTCTGAATGTCGTAGTTGGAGAGCGTCTGCCCTCGAGCTGTTTGTGCCGGTGAAAATGAGACATTGCTGGTCAGGAGGGATCATCCTGGATCCTTGCCTTCACGTTGTAGGACGTGAGGGTCCCGATGGCGGAGAGCGATTCCACAGGGGTTAGAGTTGCAAGCCAAGAGGAAACCGGGTTCCATATGCGTATGCGATGGCGAAGTGCCGATGCAACAGCGAACAGGTTATGGCACCGAGAGCGAGCAAGAGGCAAAGACTGAGAGTGCGAACGCAGAAGCGCGATCATGAGAACGAGTTGAAGACGATAAAGAGGAGAGCGGGTGAAGGAGAAGTCGAGAGTGCGGAACGCGAAGACGCGAACGTGGATATGAGTAGAGAGCGGTGAGTTGAAGAGAAAGCACAAGTCGTTCGACTTGTGAGGGTTCCAGGTGCCGTCGAATGGCCTGACTGCAAGAATCACACAAACGGACGATAGTGAAAGGGGGAAAACAACAGTGATATTCCAGAGTCAAGGGCACAGGCTTAAGTACATGTGGGACTGTAGCTACGAGCGAGCCACTGGCAGTAAGAAGTAAGTAGGGTAGAGGGAGGGAAGTCAAGGGTGGCATAGGGAAATGATCAACGAGAGAGTGGGAAACGATCCAAGGGAGATGGGCGCGGAAACAAGAAACCGAAACGAATTAAATGTAGCGAGCGAACGAGAATACAGTCAAAGGAAGGGCCGAGACACGATGACGCACGAGAATACGAAATCCTTCAACGGCGCAACGAATGGCGCGGCCAGAGACGGCATCTTGAGGGTGGCTCAGGGGTGGTGAGAACAGGTGGCCGGCGATCTTGACACCTTGAAAGGAAGAAGAGAGATGGGCGATGCGACGAGCCCGGGGAGTTGAGGGACAAAGGCGGCACGAGGTGCGGGGATGCGTGGCCTGTCTACAAGTGGCTTGCGAGCCTCTTGCGAAGGGGTTGTCGACAGCGGTCCATGGCGACAAGAGGAGGGCGTGCAAGGGGAAGGAGTGTGTGTAGGGAAGGACGAGTGATAGATAGGGAAGTGGGAATAGAGGGAGGAATTGAACAGGTCGCTGCGACGTCGTGAGAACGCGAGACCAATATGGCAAGGAATCCACGCGATGCCCGCAATTCCACCTTGGGGGTGATAGCTTTTCCCATCAAGGCCTCGACAAAGATCCATACACCACCACAGAGATGAATTGAAGTATGAATGGACATGGACCAGCGGAAGAAAAAGTGGTGGCACAAGATGTATTAGCCAGAAGTGCCCAGACAGAGACCAACAAGATGTTGCTCACCGGACAACGCGCTGCGACGAAGGTAGCAGAATGGACACGCAAGCGGTAAGACCAGTCAAGACCGACGCAGGCAGGATGACAGAGTCGGAAATGTGGGAACGGCGAAATAAATGGACCAAGGAGACCTAGTAGGTAATAATACCTGAAGTTGGTGGCAGCCTGGCAGGACAAGTGAGATGTACTTCGCACGTTGCCCGATGCCAATGAGAAGGGAGCAACCTGGGGGAACAAATGCCCAAATGGACCCCGAGCTGCATGGACCCATGTAGCCAGTGACCGTGACAAGAAACTGCACGACGAAATGTATAAGTACCGGGACAAGGGCCCAGTTTGGTAATTACATAATTTGAAAATGAGTTGGGGTTTTGCGATTCCGGAAATGTGGCACCAGATCTCGGTTAGCTTAGCCGAGATCTCGGCTAGCTTAGCCGAGAAGCGCGATTTGAAAAAATGACCTGCTCACTCTTGCTTTCCATAGCTGCAAGCTTGTTTACGACCAACGCCCCAGCACAACGGCCTATATCATGGGTCACAAGGTCACTGATCCAGCCTGTGCTATTGGAGATCTTTGGATTGGCGAAAGCGATGCAGATGTAGGACGGCAAAGGCACCGAGTTCCCGAGTTGATTGAACGCTCGTCCAAAATACCACAGACCCTTCAGGCACGCTCCCCCACAGCCTTTGCGTACCTCTTCTGTAAGCGAAGTCGGTTGCATGCACGTATTGAGGAGGTCAAGGAGGCGGGATACGAGGATGCGTTCAAATGTCCCGTCGGAACCGTTGATTATAGCGATTGGCTGATCAAGCCGGACTTCGGCGTTCTCTTGGGATGAACGAGCTTGGGAGAGGATGCCGAGTGTTTGTTGGACCACATCCAGTACACCCGATGGAACTTTGCTGGTGGCCAAGCCGCCAATCCCGTCAAACGTAAGTGAAATCATGTTCATAAGTGCGACGGCACCAGGCTGGCTAAGCAAAAGCTTCACATCATGACCGTTGGTACCAGGGAGAGCCGATAGGCACGCCAGCTCCCCATCGCTAATTGGATCCGTGCGTGAGTCGATGTCGGCTGCGAGCTTGTTTACGATTAATGCCACAAAACAGCGTCCTATCATATGGACATCAGAGTCCTCTTCGGCCTGAATACGGCGGGTGATTTCCGGAACGAGGAAGTTTGGGAAATAGGATGGCAACGCCTGAGAAACTCCAGGCTGATCGTACGCTCTTCCAAAATACCACAGGCAGTTGAGACAAATCTGCAGACGGTTCTTGCGCATCTTTTCGTCGAGAATCGACGTCGCCGGTATGCACGTCTTGAGGAGATCGTACAGACGGGATCCGAAGATGGGGTCGGTGTTCGAGTGGTGGGACATAAGGGGAAGGACCGCCAATGTCGCATCTGGGACGACACGAGAGTCGAAGAATCCTGGTATTCGTGCGGCAAAAGTTTCGATTTCCTTGTCTTCGTCGAGAGCTGTGAGTGTCCATACGAGAGCACTCGTGACCACCGTTGAATCCGCTCTATAGGCGCCGAGCTCAACACTCTTTCGCATGCCTTGGGAAAACCACTGTCGACGCATATTGACCTCCCTTGTGAGCGTCTCTCTCCACTTTTTCGGCCCATGGGGTTCGTGTGCGTATTGGTTGGCCAGACTCCATAATTTTGACAAGGATTTACGAAATAGGAGGACGGTCCAAAGAAATCCCATCTTGAAAAATTGGGATAGACGCCATGTAAGTCCGGACAGGGGTGTGCGATACGGGCAGTTGAGATAAATGTTTGGTAAAGCCGTCAAAATTGCGTACGCGAGAGTGAATACCGCGATGCAGCCGTGGGTGGAGTATGCGACAGTCTTGTAGATAGGGAAAAGAAAGTCGATGAGACCGGCGAAGAAAAGGAAGACATATATGTGCAGGAAGGTGGGCATTGTCGCGACGGCTCGGGCCATTGAGAATTTATTGATGCCTTCGAATATATATGCCCGCATACGCCCGCGCCTGTGAAATGCACCGCGGCGGTGTGCGAGTTCTTGGTACCGTCGGGCCCCATTGTTGCATCAATGTCGCGGAAAGCGCGCAGTTCAAGCTGAGGATTAAACCGAGGAACCACAACACGTTGACCCTAACAGCGGACGATGTTGGTTTGAATGTCTGATTGCTCGGTGGGGTGACGTTCGCAAGGGGTGTCCCGTTAGAGATGATGCTGACAAGTTGTACGGATATCTGAGCAAGGAGGGCATTGGTCGTATCGCCTGAATCGGGAGATAACTTCTTGTAGCTTTCAACAAGGAAGGCAGCGACGGTGGCAGAGAACAGACCAGTCTTCAATATGTGCTTTAGTCGGTGAATATGCACAAGTGGACCGGACCAGGACTCACAAAGACGAGGATTCCGTTTGTATCTCCCTTCCAACTCCCAATTACCTCCGTGTCCTGCTTCTCTGCCTCAGTGAGGTACATAGACCACAGCCCATCAGAAGACTCTCCGTGGTTCTCATCTAGGACCCAATGAAAGCAGAACTCGTGAAACGGGGAGTCAACATACCGCGCTGAACCTCTGGACCATCAGCAGTGTGTTGTGCAGGAGCATTCCCGTCGTGATGTTTATTGGTGTTTGTAGCCTGGGGTTGAGGATCCGCGCTAGTTGCCGGTGGTGGCTGGGGATTCGCGGGATTTGCAGAAGGCTTGGCAGAAGGTGAAGGATTTGCAGAAGGTGAGGGATTTGTAATGATTGCAGGCTGAGTCTTCGTTACGCTACTAGTATTGGTCTGAGCCTCGATATCGCTGGGTGATGCCATTTCTGAGTGTCGAAGAATGCAACGAAGAGGACCACAGAGAGAGGAACACGTCGACCAATTACCTTGCCAATTACTAGTCACAAGTGCCATAAGGGAGCATGGGAATCGCTCCCACACCTCTGCAAATTCCGATGGTCCTTGATAGATCGGCACTTCCCCTGCACCTTTTCTTCCCATGAAAAATACTCTAGACATAAGATCACAAGGATCGGAGCTCAATCAGGTCACAAAAAACCGATGAAGGTGATCCCGGTGGGTGTCTCAAGGTATGCCTCCCGGCGATCCTAGTAAAGAACCTGTCTTCCCTGAGGTGCGAACTTAGAATGATTCACTAGACCACCAGGCCAATTTTTAGGCCAGCAAACGAGTCGTAGACAGGAATTGAAGAGGGTGAACACGTGACCCTCCTCAGACATTTCAGATTTCAGGTACGTCAGGACGTCTCAGGATGTCTCAACGGACAATGACAGATTCCGTTACTACATTGCCGAAATGCCCCTGGCACTTCACACGTGGAGGAAAGCTGCCGCTGGTGTGACAAAAATTTGCGGAGGTGGGTACAACTGCTCCACGCTGAATGACTTGAGAAACCTGAATTGGGTAGGAAATACATGAGTCAATCGCTTTTATACAATGAAGTAGCCACAATGAAGTTACGGAAACAGTTTACAGTAACTTGAGTGGTTTTTTGCAGAGGTGTGGGTCAGGGGTCTGGGAAGAATAGAGACAAAAGTCATTACAGTAAATCGGCTTTTACAGTCAGAGCGAGTTGGCCTCAATGTAATAATCGACATCCTTGAAGCAAGACTTAGAAAAAGTATAAAGCGTGGTGTTCAAACCAAAACTCACAAAAGCGTCGTCGTCATGATCCCATATACCCTGACACTGGCAGACTTGTTCAGGCTGAATCTCGTTTTCTATGTGTCCCCTATTCACTCTCGCCACGCGCTCCGCAAAGTTGTCCAGTCCCAGTCCGCCATGCCGACTCGAACCACCGCAGCGCATTCCCCCCCAGTCGCCGCTGCGGTCGTGACCACGACTACCCCCGGACCCCATTCCCCTGCTTATAAAGGCGGCGTACCCTAAATCATCTGTGGCATCGCCGAAGCCTTCCAGCATCATGATGCTGTCCCTCCAAACGTACGCATCTTCTGGCTTGGCCGCTTGCGCTGGTTTCCATGCCATGCGGTTGTCTATGATTGCGAACATGAGGGGCAGGACGGCAGGATTTTGTTTGCAAAACGGCCATCTCGACATATCCCGAATTTCGGCCAATTTCCATTCACAACCCCACCACCGACCAGATGGCAAATAGGTCTTGTCATGGGAATACACGCAACTGCTAACTCTGCAGTCCCCGAGCAAGAAGTGCAGACAAACGTTGCGTCCACTAGTCAGCGTCCAAAGTCAACGTTCCTCCACGCAAGCGAAAAGTCGGAAAAAAGACATACAGGCGATCTCGCACACTCTTGTAATCCGGCGTGTGCGAAAACCTGCACTCGAGTCCCTGCTTGCAGCCGTCGTGATTGTAAGACCTGCAGGGAACACCGTTCCCCTCGTGGTTAAAATCGCTCGAATCCGACACCGACTCGAGCTCGACCTTCGAGTCGACGTTGAATCGCGGACGGCAGTCTTCCGACTCGATGGGCTCATCTTCTTCGTTGCGCTCCCTCATGAGAACGAGTACCTCGTCGAGTGCCTTCTTTGTCTCGGTCGAGTCTGGATTTTGCTCGAGTACGGTCGCGAAGTCTGCGTGAGTTTGCCAACAGTCAGTCCCGGCGTCAAGATATGATGGCACAGGTTAACGCACCGACACCAGCCGCCGTGAGTTGAAGGTTTCCCTTGCGCGCCTGACCACGACGAAAGCGTGCCTTAGCGAACTTTGGATCAATGCAGAGCGCGCGCTTAGCGCATTGCTCTGCGGCATCATATCTGCGGGGCATTTCGCATGTCAGTGGGAGGCGCACCCATGGTGTGAGCAAAACTCACGCTTCGAGCTTCAGCCATGCCGCGGCCATGTTCGAGAGGTACGTGGCGGTAGGGCCGTGGATCTTGACTGCGACTTCGTATTCTGCGATAGCCTCGCGGTACTCTCCCTTGCGGAAGTGTGCGTTTCCCTGAAACGTCATGCCCTTGAGGCGATGCGACCATTAAGCAAACATCATCCTACATACCGTTTCTTTGTGTTCTTCTGCTTTGACACGCCTGGCCTCTGCGCGCTGTGCGCGCTTGAGGGCTCTTGCCTTTGACAACTCTTCCTTTTCGGCGCATGTTTTAATGGTGGTGCTGGTCCCACCAGTAAGCCCACTGGCCCTGGTTGTCTATTGACGGCTGGGGGCCATTGCAGCGTTAGAGGGCGTTGAAGGTTTACGCTAGGGGTTTTGAGTTGTCGCATCCTCCCGAGGGCATATTATCATGACGTCATTATCCCAGATTGTGATGTCGCTCCCGTGGCGAGAATATTCTGTACAGTTTGGAGATTTCCGGACTCGGTCAGGAAAATCACGCTAACTAATATCGATTCACAAAGGATAACTCCACGTGATTGGTACGATCGCGGTCTCGTGATGCGGAGGAATCTGTTGAATTTGCTTTTGTGTTGTCCTATGCTTGACCCTGCCGCCACGAAATGTCCTTCATCAGTCCAGAGGATCGCGCATATATGTCACCTTCGTCTTCACCGGGGGGATCGCCATCTACTTCTTCCGTTGTGGACTCTTCCCCCCTTTCGTCGCCATCTCTTCTGCCCCTTGATCTCAACCGCCCAACAACACCACCTGGTATAAGCCATCCATTTGCTGGATCTACACACGCCACAAAGCACCCTTCTAATGAACTTCGATACCCTAACTCGTCCTATGCACCCGCCAGCTGGGCATATCGACCCAATATATCGTCTTCTGCAGACCACTCCAAAGTGCTGGAAGATATGTTTCATGAGGAGGAGAACTTCTCACAATCGGAGTTCGGGCCAGAACCTCCAGATGAAGCCACCCTGTGGGAAGAGAAAATCACACGAGCAGTCGACATGGGTGAGGCTGAATTCACTTGGAAGTACGTGCGATCATCCTCTCGCCGTAAATGTCATCACACTACTCACGAAGTTTTAAGAGACGCAGAGCTTACCTCTATACCTCCATCCATCATGGAACTCAACAGCCTCGGCGTCGTGGCTGAGCCAACGCAGCGCCCTTTTAAGCGCGTGCAGACCGCACCAGCAGTCTTCTCATCTCCACATAGGTCCCTCTTCGCCCATTCCGTTGCCCCCGGCAGGACCCGGTCCCAGGGTCTTATGATCTTTCTCGCAAACAACGGAATCAAAACCCTACCCCCGGAGTTCTTCAGACTGAGCAATCTGACTGTGCTCTCTCTCCGTGCGTGCTCACTGCCCCCTCTCTAGTTTTCCGGACATACTGATAATAGCAACGAGGGCAGGGAACAACAGCCTCGAGTCCGTCCCGCCAGAAATCGCGCAGTTGCACGCACTCAGGGATCTCGATGTAGTCAACAACAACTTGCGCTTCCTCCCAGCTGAGATGACCGCGATGACCTTCACCAATCTCAAGGTCCACACGAACCCATGGCACCCAGACCCTGCCAACCCCGCGGCACACGACGAGCTCAGAACCGCTGACCCCATGATGCACGTACACTTTCGCGTCCCGCCACTGCGCGAAGTGATCCTGCGCTACCTCCTCACGCCATCTTCGGCGAACCAACAGCGCCCGCTAGCGCCGCACCTAACCACGACGTCTACATCGACGACTGCACGCACGCGGCACCAACCGACGACGCTCGAGGACCGCTTCCTGCTTCCGCTCCAAGATGGCGCGCTCTCCCCTGCCGATGCGGCGCTCTTCGCGCGCGTCGCACCAGCTGCGGTATCCGCCCCGCGACGACATGGATTTTCACGCTCCACGACAACGGGCGCGGGTGCGGGCATGTTCTCCTCGGCGCATATTACGGCGGAAAGGAGGGAGCGCGGGTCTCGTGCGCTTGATGCAGCTGGGGCTGCGCAGGAGCAGAAGAGCTTTGGGCGTTGTCCATCCCCACGGCACTGCGGTGTTGCGCCGGCACCAGCAGCAACGTCGCATGCAGGGTTGGCAGCGGCAATGGCCTGGGCACGACTCGGCCCGCCATTCGTGCTGCCCGCGGAGGAACGGTATACGTGGGTGACCGAGATCGCAGGTGTGCGGGTCGGCGAGACGACGGGTGGGGTGCCGCTCCTGTGGCGAGGGTGTGGGCGAGGATGTCTGGACTTTTTGGACGGCGCCGCCCCAGCATCAGAGCGGGAAAAACATTGACCTCTGCGGAATTTGGGGGAGGGGTGTTATGTCGGGGTGGTGGTGATGATGCGATGCGATCGTGGTGAGTGCATGCATACGTGCGTGTAGGTAGCCCGATCGACCGGGTACATATTGTATTTATAGAAGCAAATGTACAGTATCATGGATCATACGCTTGGCAGTTGCACGATCTGTTCTCTAATATTCCCCAGTGACCGAGTCGGGAGAAATCGGGAGGGGTTTCATCGTCCTCCTCCTCGTGCTAATTTAGTCACTGGTACCTCACAGGAGTCGGATGGAATTTCTATTCTCTATGGTGGCGAGAATTGAAAAGACAACAAAAAATAAGGGGGCGGAGGAAGGAAATAAAAATGCCAACTAGCCGGTTTGAACGACTGACCTCGTCATGCAGATCCATCGCGGGTTTTCCACAAGAACATACAAGTGACGCGCTCTACCACTGAGCTAAGCAGGCCTGAGTTATTGGTCGATCGTTGCCCATGTTGACATTCTTGTCGCGGGCAGCGCCCTCGGAAAATCGGCCTGTTTCGGCCGTACTTGCCCGCCTTCAATTTACTCTGTCGTTCCTTGTACTTTCGACCGGGCCACCACCTTGACGTCCTGGTAAGTTAGCTCGCGTTGGCGCTTTGCGCGCTGTCTCTCGCCATCCTTGTTTCTGTCTCCCTCCCATATGTTAATACCCTCACATCCTAATCCAAGTCTGGTCGCGTCTTCGTTTTCTCTCGTCTCTGTCACTCTCCGCCTCTCGTCGTCGTTCTTTCCCTTCTCGGGTCGCAGGGGCCTTTTCTTGACCCCGAACACCCGCCGATCCTCACCTCGGGGTTCCTGACCGGGCCCGCCTTTCATCGCATCGCCCGCTCCCCATCGATCGTGGGTGGTCTCATGTGTAAAATGTGAGTGTGGCCTAAGCAAGCCAAGAAGCAAGCCCAAACAGTTTTGACTGCTCTGACTGCTCTGAACACTTCCGGGTGATCGAGAAATTAGTTTTTCAAATCAACGAGAATAAGAGACATGCTAAAAATCACAGAATGCCTACAGGGACAATACAGTAGAGGCACACACGCACCAGTATACTCATGTAGATGTGAAGACTGCATGACTGACAGAGGAAGAGGCTGCGAAAACCCCCAACGCTGCGCAATTAGTGGTTTGCGGGCCCGTCCCGGCCCAAAAGCCTGCCATTAGGCTCGTCTTAGAGAGGCTTTAGGCCCAGTGTTTACAGGGACCAGGACTCTACTCGCGAGCCTCAGCGTCTTAGGCCAGTCTCGGCCTCCAAGACCCGGCTGGCCGCGTCTTGGAAGTACCACTATTAAACATTATATTACATCCCAGAATACTACAACGATCAACAGACTTTGTGAGGGATTCGAAGTTATCATCAACGTTGTCGCCGTCCAAGTCACCATCACCGTGGTCTTCGGTGACCGGTGACCGGTGACCTCCTCCCAACTCCACTCCTCTGTGTTGTCAATGGCCAGAGCTCACGGACCCTTCTTGGTTGATGTCAAGGCGCTGGTAGGTATCACCACGGCTGCGTCTGCATGGCACGGTTGGCACGATTTGCTGGTGGAAATTGGCTAGTGTGGAAGTAGGAGCATCGATCATATCATATGCAGGTGGTTCGGATAGATGATGTGTCGCCTGAGTGCCAAAAGGAGGTCACCTGGCCCTAATTGTCTCCCAATCAGTGCACGGCGAAGTCTGGTTAAGCACACCAAAAGCAAACAAAAGATGGTACTCACGTCACTGGGAATGGGATAAGGGATGGAAACAATGGCACGGTACCCATACTTGCTGTCTTTGTCGGTCACGAGCTGACCATGGCAGTAAGCGACGACGCGATCCGCATACTGGGTATTGTAGAAGCCTTGACAAACAGCACACATCGCAGCACATCAGGGTGGGAAAAGGAGTGGAACGGAACTCCGAGTCGCTCACCCTTGTCATCCGTCTCCCATGTCTTGATGACCGCGCCAGGGATAGGCACACGGCTGGTAGTGCACATGTGTCCCTCCGAATTGGCGTACGAGTACTCGCCCTTCCTTTCCGATGACTCGCCAAGAGGAACTGGTGGATACAAGGGTGGATATCACACAGACTTGGCGTGGCAAAGGGAATAAGACGCACCATCTGGTGCATCCTCGGTGAAGAACAGCCCTGAAACGCTGCTCTCCGTCCCTGTGCTGACCGGCAGGTCGTTGAGCGCATCGACGAGCGCCGACATGCCGAGCACGTCCGAGAGCAGGATGAATTCTTGACGGAGAGGGGTGCATATCTGCCCAGTGCAAGCCAGAAATTCGATGGCGATCATTCAATCTTCCGGCGTAACCCTACGGTATGCAATAAACATTAGATCGGCATATTTTCGAAAGTTGGGAGTGAACGCCCGAACGTTGAGTCGGGTCAGGAGGAAAGGTGATAAGGCTGGCGGCCATCATCAGTACATACCGCGTCTCCGAGTCATTGACGAACATGGAGCTTGGTTATGTACTCACTGTTGAGGGTAAGGTCAAGGGAAGTGAAACTAGGCGGCGAGGCAAGGCAAGGGAAAAATGCGAGTAAAGTGAAGGCGATAATAGTGTGGTAGAGCGTGATGGGGCCAGGCAACAGCAGCTTGAAGGGGTCCAAGGGGATGGGGGCTGGTGCAGGAAAGTGTCGAGTGTGAACGTTGTGAACACTTGCGTCTGATATCTGCACTTCTTAGGGTCAGGACCGAACGGCGAACTTCTGAAACCAGCGCCCCCTACCCACCATGCCAGTGAGTACGGACCTCTGGTATTAATCCGCTGAAGTGGTAATCGCTTTGGGAACTGTGTTGATGCAGTCTGCTGAGGTGTCTGGCCATACAGTGAGAATCCCGTGAACTCTAGCTCACCAGCATCATTGGCGCACAGTAGAGCGGACATAGCTAAGATGATTTGTGAGGGTAAAATATATATATATATTTATGAGTGCAACGAAGATTATTATTCCAGAGGGGTGGATACAATAGCCAATTTTGAAGGGGTGGATGAGATTGCGAATGGGTGGATACAATGGCGAAGGTATGGAAGAAGTTTCAAAGGCGTGGATGCAGTTCCGAAGAAGTCGCGAATCCCAGTGAATCCTAAGCCCAGGACACGCGTCCCTAACAATAGAGGCCTGGGACGGGGGACCGTGTGAGCCGAATGCCAAAATTGAAGACCGGGCCATGAGCCCTGCCAGGACCCACTTCTCGTCCCAGTCCCGTCCCGGTTTCAGACGGCTGTCTTAGGCTGGCCTTAGGCTTCGAAGCCGAGCCCGCAAACCACTATGCGCAATAGAAGCGCAAAAAAGAATCAACAAGATAACGCTGAAACTGAACCCCATGAGACCACATAGCCAAGATAACCTAACACTCACCAAAAGAAGACTCGAGAACAACGTGCAAACCTCGGAAGACGACGACGAAGAAGAACAAGGGACTACCTTCAACCCCTCAGTAACGGTGAACACTGACCTAACCGACTGTTTCCGCATCTTCACAGATCCCTCCAGAATCACGAACACCCCAGCGACAAGACAACACCTGAGAGGAATCTCCATACCCGAAGAGGAAATCACCGTCTATACAGACGGATCATGCTTCAACAATGGCAAAGAAAACGCCAGATGCGGAAGCGGGATATGGATAGAAGAAGGAAGCAACCAAAACCGTGCACTACAAATACCAGGCCCTGACCAGTCCAACCAAATAGGCGAACTAGCGGCAATAGTAATAGCCCTAGAAAAACTGCCAAACTTCATCAAACTCAGAATAAAGACCGACTTGAAATACATCATAGACGGACTGACAACACACCTTAGAAACTGGGAAAACCGAGGCTGGATAGGGATCCGAAACAAGAAATGGTTCCAGAAAGCGGCATACCTCCTAAGAAGAAGAACCACCCCCACCATCTTCCACTGGGTCAAAGGCTGTCATGGACGCGTACATTATTTTCCTTATTTTTCTGTATTTTTATGGAATTAATCAGGGAAGATATAAAGGGCCAAAGTACAAAATATCGTCAGTCACATGCCGCCACCATGTGCACCTACAAGCACGTGATCCTGGGATAGTTGCACCCTTAACGGGACAACCTAATCCGATCACATTTTATTTACGTACGGACTCCCGTGATTGGTAGATAAGGAAGGAACATTCTAGATAGCTCTAGAACCCGCTTAGTAGTTTACACTTACGCGCTGTATTAGGTTTTACTCAGCAAGATAAGGCATTGCGTCAGCGCTATGACTAGTGCATCAGTCAGCACAATAGATAGCGCTATTATTAGACACGACGCGTCAGCTCCTGAGTCACGGAGTCTTACTGTACACTTAGTAATAGTGTTTAGACTCAGTTCAAGCTCAGCCACAGTAGTGTATATAAACCCTCCTGTAGCGTCCTGAGTGGAACCAACTTGTCCTCTTGGTTCTCCACTCAGGTGCGCATTTCCTTGTACTCCTTACTCCTTACCAATCTAACTTGTCCTCTTGGTTCTCCACTCAGCTTACCACTGTGTGACATTGCAAGTCGTGCTCCTGCACAAGGATCACCGCTGACCCTGCGTGCTCCACAGTGACTGTAAGTTCGGCGTGTGATTTATCTCCGTGCTAGGCTTGAGTCCTGAAGACCTGACAGTTCACTTCAAACCTTTTCACTTGAGCTTAGCGTAGCGAGGTGTCATACCGCTACATTAGGACAAGTTCCCTTCATACTCCTGAGCCCTCCTCGCTCACCAGCATCTTCATTATCCTCTAGGTGGTTGACGACCATCAGTCCCTTGTATTACCCACCTCATTCTTTGCCTGGGGACCTCCGCACGCAGAATCTGTGCATTCGTGGTACAACTCTAGTGTCCGTAAAATCGGCATAGATTGTGCTTGCCTTTATTGGGTCTATCTGGTCATCAGTAGACGCCTCTGGGTACTGGCTGCAGAACTGGTCACCACGCCAAATAAGCTGCAGTTAGACGTTGAGCCAGCCAGGCCTAGCCTGCGACAGCTGTACGCGTAGTAACCAGAAAAGTTTGAGAGCGCTTCGGCGTGAGAGGCAGCCAACAGGTCGAGAAGACTGAGGCAGACAGCCTTGTGGCTCTATACATCTCCTTACACCATTCCTGAGTCTTCTGTTATCGCCGCAGCCTCGCGCAGTGTGAAACATCACTGTGTATTGGTCTCGCTTGATCAGATCTCTCCCATCATCCTCGAGTTAGCGTTGCGCGCTTGTTGTATCCTGTCGTCCAAATCCACCTTCACACATTTCCAAACTGCCTCGCATATTTGTGAACGTTCAAACCCGACTCCGTCGTCTCTTCAGGAGGAGACAGGCTTCTATCACACCACCACAAACTACAGCCTCTGCTTCGGCATCGCTGCACGTACACCCGGACACCCAGCCTGAACAAGACCGGATCCCCTCCCCAGTGTACGCATCACCATCACCCACTGTTTCCGTAGAATCATTCCACTCCGCCCACTCCTCCTCCCAAGCTACACTCGCCCAGTCAGGCGAAAGCTTTATTGACGAAGACGGTGTCAACATCCGTTACCAGGGGTTCCAACTAGAACTACCCCCTCGTAACATCGCTGAGCAATACGTGCAGGCAATCTATCACGACCCCGAGTACCGTTACGGATTACTAGAGCTCTACTGTCACAATACGGGAGAAGTGGACTCTTACTTACGGTTATGACCTCGTTAGTAAGTAGTAATGTGTCATGGACAATCGCATCAGTAAGCACGGACAGTAGAATCACATGCCAATAGGGCATGACTCATTCCTAGGATAGCGGTAGTAGGGTTCGAGCTACTTGTGCTACTAGTCGTACGGGTTCAAGAGGAGCTTTAAAGCTACCTCGTACATGTATAAATAGTGGTTCGATAAGACCAAGATACGCCATCTTGGTCTTCTTCAATTCACCACTTCTATTCGTCTCCCCACGCGTGCTTCGCTTGCCTCTTTCAGAGCAAGTCGTCTTCATCGAGTATCGGACTACCTAGTGGCACAACTCGCCCTAGTGTACATTCAGATCACGTGCCTGTAGACGCTGTGTATCCCGTGATCAGGTCACGTGACCTCAAGGAGGTATTCTGCTAAGTCGTGAACCCCCTTTCGTGTCCAAGTCGGACTGACGCCAGTGGTGGCGTTACATCTACGGCCT
Organism: Lactarius akahatsu; assembly: GCA_021524915.1. Lineage (NCBI taxonomy): Eukaryota > Fungi > Basidiomycota > Agaricomycetes > Russulales > Russulaceae > Lactarius > Lactarius akahatsu. The sequence continues at coordinate 28,473 of JAKELL010000401.1, forward strand.
AGAAATCCCAGTCCTTGGCACAGAATTTACAGTTCCACAGCTGATAGCCATCGCTGCAAACCTCATCCCTCGTCTCGAATCGCCTCCTCACCCGCTCCTCTCCCATATAAGAGAAGACGAAGAACGTGGCTCCCAAGAAAGGGAAACAGACAGCTCGTCTAGCACAAGCTCAGTATCCCAGCGGAGCTCGCTCGAAATTCGCCCTCCCTCCTCCAACTAAGAAAGAAAAGGAGTACATATCTCGTATCCAAGACTGGGACGAGATCTCGCCAGACGAACAACTCCTTCTCTTAGAAGAATTCCGTCAGGCGCAAGAGGAAGCAGAACGAAAGGAGAGACAGAAGAAATTAGACGAGATGTCACAACCAAGCGGAAGCACCCTCCCTCACACCGCACCACCCACACCACTCCCCCCTCCCACCGTCCAGGACTGCCTGGATCTCATAAATCACCTCGGCATCGCCGTTGGCAACCTCACACAGCAAGTCACAGCCCTGACCACACAGGTAGCCTCGGCAACTGCCACCCGCCCAGGAAATGGAAAGAACAAGGAAATAGTGGCCCGCCCCAAAGCCTGGGATGGGAAAGGCTCCTCTTCGGACGCCCGTCATTTCCTTGCCGCATTCCACAACTGGGCAGGATCACTAGGGGATGCCATGAACACATGGCATGCAGTGGACAGCAAGTGGTACGCGGATGAGCACAGATGGATAGCTGCCGCCCTCAACCTGATGGAAGGGGACGCTAAAACCTGGGCACTCCCATATCTGGAGTCTGCCAACCAAGGGACTATCCCCTTCGGAGGAAACTGGTCGGACTTCGTCAAGGAGTTCAACCGCAGGTTTAGCCCCCTAGACGTCCAAGACATAGCTCGAGAGGAGCTAAAGAAAACAAGACAAGGAAAGAAGACGGTTGCTGAATATGCATCCATATTCGAGCAGTACTCCGGACAGACCGGGTGGTCCATCATCGACCTCCGCACCCGCTTCTATGATGGTCTCACAGACGAGATCAAGGACCTCCTAGCCATCACAGACAAGCCCCATAACACATACGACGAGCTCAAGCAGAGCGCGCAAGTCATTGATCAACGACTGCGCCAACGCCAGAGCGAGAAGAAAGGAAAATCTTCATCGTCATCACAACACACCACCTCCAACCCTGATGCCATGCAAGTCGACGCCACGTGTCAGCAAGGCAACAAACCGAAGGAGGAGATCTTCAAAACTCGGGGCGAGTTTCAAGTATGGATGAGAGGGAGATGTTATGGGTGTGGATCAAAGGAACACACAAAAAAGGATGGAAACCATGAGCGCGACGTCTGCAATTGGTGCCAAAGAGCAGGGCACCGAGCAAACGTCTGCCAAAACAAAAGAATGGGGAAACCAGCTAAAGCGAAAGCTGCAGCAACAACGGAATCCCCTAGTCCACCATCGTCGTCCAATACTGCGGCAGCAGCCGCCACAAGTACTTCCCCCACCCAGACGTCCCAGGCAGACGTGGCGAAGTTGTTGGGAATGATAGAAAAGCAGCAAGAACAGCTGGATGCATTCAAGGCGGCTTTTTAGATAAGGGGTCGCGTATAGCTGTGACCGGCCCCTCTACAGTAGATGACTCGGCTTCATGTAGTTGTAATATATGTTTACGCTCTCGCCTCGTTTCGGACTCACCTCCTGTAATTCATACGACTCATGCCTGTAAGTTAGATAGTAGTGTTAGTTCGGCTTCTTGTTTTCCTGATTCTATTACATCTACATCTGCCTCGGAGATGAACAATAGTAGTGTTTCTTTTGCTCCACCTTCTTCAGAAGCAATGCCACACGTGATGATTTCTGATGCAGCACTGTCTTCTACTATTATTCCCGAAACAAAAGATAAAAAATCACACTTTCATATTTCTGTGTATTTAAAAGGACGTCATCGTACTGTAAAAGTAGCAGCAATGGTAGACTCTGGGGCAACTTCGTTGTTCCTGGACAAAAGGTACACTGACCGCCACAAGATGTTGCAGGTTCCTCTTGCAAGTCCCATCACCCTATACAACATAGATGGGACTCTCAACGAAGCTGGTAGTATCACCCACAAAGTCAGACTTACTCTAAAGTCGGCCCTAGTGAAGAAAGTCACGACTTCCTAATCACTTCACTAGGCCCAGAGAACGTCATTTTGGGTCTACCGTGGTTAAGGCAGAGGAACCCGCAAATAGATTGGCAGGAAGGCACTATGCGCCTCAACTCGACTGCTGAAACAGCACCACCAGAGTTGGAGGTAGAGGTGACGCGCATTATGGCAAACCGAATGGAATGCCGCCGTCTCCTTGTGGAGAAAGTGCTCGATACGGTCCAAGACGAAGTTTTCTGTTTGGCAGGCTTCACCTACTCTCAGCAGATCGCCGAGAAAGCCACCGCCTCCAAACCAAAGAAAACCTTCGAAGAAATGGTACCAGAGCACTATAGAGACTTCGCGAAAGTTTTCTCTGAGGAGGAATCCCAGAGGCTCCCCGAGCATCAACCGTGGGATCACGCAATAGACCTCGAACCAGATGCAGTAAAACACTGGAGGGTCAAAACATATCCTATGTCACCTAGCGAGCAAGTGGAACTTGACAAATTCCTGCAAGAGCACATCTCAAAAGGATATCTGGTCCCATCCAAGTCACCGATGGCTTCACCAGTATTCTTCATTAAAAAGAAAGACGGCAAGCTCCGTCTAGTGCAGGATTACTGTTGTCTTAATAAAATCACTATTAAGAACCGATATCCACTACCGCTCGCCGCCGACATTATAAACCAGTTGAAAGGAGCGAAGGTATTCACTAAGTTTGATGTGAGATGGGGGTACCACAATATCCGGATCAAACCCGGAGATGAATGGAAGGGTGCAATAATCACCAATCGCGGACTGTACGAACCAAAAGTCATGTACTTTGGCATGACCAACAGTCCAGCTACCTTCCAAGCCCTCATGAACGCCGTCTTCGCCGATCTAATCGCAGCAGGAGAGGTTGCAGTATACATGGATGATATCCTCATCTATAGTAACTCCTTAGAGCACCATCGCAAGATTGTACGCGAAGTGCTCAGGAGACTGCAAGAACACGACCTCTATCTCAAACCTGAGAAATGCGACTTTGAGAGGCAAGAAATGGAGTACCTAGGGATGATAATCTGTCCCAGAGAAGTGCAGATGGACCCTGGCAAGGTCGCTGCAGTAAGGGAGTGGCCTACACCCACAACGCTCAGAGAGGTTAGAGCGTTCATCGGGTTCGCCAACTTCTATCGTCGATTCATCAAGGACTTCGCGGCTATCGCCCGACCCTTGCATGACCTCACGAAGAAGGACACTCCATGGCAATGGCATTCTGAACAGCAAAAGGCTTTCGACCACTTGAAGGAAAGCTTCGTACGAGAACCCATTCTCAGAGTGTACGACCCACAGCTTCCAACAAGAGTCGAAACCGATGCTTCAGGATTTGCTACTGGCGGCATACTTACTCAGAAGTATCCTGATGGTCTCTGGCACCCTGTTGCGTATCGCTCGCAGTCTATGAGCAAAGAAGAATGCAACTACGAAATCTACGACAGAGAAATGCTCGGCTTAATCCGCGCCTTAGAGGACTGGAGACACTTCCTCGAAGGCATCTCCTTTGAAGTGATCACCGACCATAAGAACATGGAATGGTGGGCAAGCATGAAGGACTTAAACCATCGGCAGGCCCGATGGGCCCTGTACTTAAGTCGCTTCGCCTCAAAATCACTTACAAAAAGGGAGACTCCATGCAAGCCGATGCATTAAGTAGATTCTCAAGAGACCACATCAGAGACAATGAGGATAACCGCCAGGTTCAGGTTTTACAACCTAAGCATTTCCTCAATGCCGCCCAAGCACACTTCCGCCCAGAAGTGGACTCCCTAGGGAATCGCATAAGACTCGCATCCATTCGAGAAGCAGAAGTCATAGAGGGTCTTAAAAGCTTACAAAAGACCGCTCCAAAAGCTCTCATGGATGGAGTAGCGATGTGGGAGGAAGATGACGGCCTAATTTACCACAGAGGGAAACTATATGTTCCCAATGACCAAACTCTAAGACGAGATGTGGTTAAGTCATGCCACGACTCAGTCACCACCGGTCATCCTGGTAAAAATGGCACCATTGAGCTAGTCAGTCGCTACTACTGGTGGCCACGCATGGCAGGCTTCATAAGCTCATACGTAGAAGGATGCGATCGATGCCAACGCTATCGCAAAGATCTGCACCCCAAAGCCATAATTCAGCCGCAGGAAGTACCTGAGGGACCATGGCAGATAGTCGGAGTCGATCTAATTGGCCCACTACCCATGTCACGTGGAAAGGACATGATCCTTAACATAGTGGATCATTATACAAAACAGATCCATCTATTTCCAGTGACGTCCCAAATCACAGGCTGATGGGGTAGCATCCATCTACTTCGAGCAAGTCTTCCCCTTGCACGGGATCCCCAAGAAGATCATCAGTGACAGGGGACCCCAGTTTGCTGCAAGGAGCATGCGGGCATTATACAAGCGACTAGGGATAGACGCAGGCCTTACTACCGCCTATCACCCTCAAGCTAATGGACAGGTAGAGCGCAAAAACCAAGAAGTAGAAGTCTACTTGCGCTTGTTCATTAGTAAGAGGCAGGATGATTGGGCAGACCTGCTCCCTACAGCGGAATTCGTGGTCAATAGTAGACTCAACTCAGCCACGGGGCACACCCCCTTTGAGCTACTATACGGTTACACACCGGACTTCACCATTCCCGCTGGTAGGACCCACTGGTATCCCAACGCTCGATAAGCGTCTACAACACCTAGTTTCCACAAGAAGGGATGCAGAGGCAGCTCTACGCCTAAGTAAAAGGCGAATGCAAACAGACGTTGAACAAAGACACAAGCCATACGTCTTCAACGTCGGGGACAAAGTCTGGTTGCAAGCTAAGCAAATAAAGATACACCAGCAGTCGTCCAAACTGGGCCCTAAGCAGTTAGGCCCATTTGAAGTCACAGAAGTTAGAAGTGACGTCGACTACAAGCTTGCACTCCCCCCTGCATTACGGATCCATGATGTATTTCATGTAGACCGCCTCTCTCCTTACAAGGGAAACGAAGTCAACGGGCTTATGCCACCTCCACCTGAACCCATCACAATCGAAGGGGAAGAAGAGTACAAAGTTGACCACATAAGAGACTCCAAACTCTTCGGTCGTACTCTTAAGTACCTAGTTCGCTGGAAGGGCTACGGTGAAGGCGAGGACACCTGGGAACCAGCTAAAAACCTAGCACACGCCCCGGACAAAGTCAAGGAGTTCCACTCCTCCAACCCGGGCGCACCTAGAAAAATAGCGGCTCTCATCTACGCGTCCTTGCCTTGGCAAGCATCTCACATGTACACAGAGGCCAACGCGGACGTCGACCCTTAAGAAGGGGGGTGATGTCATGGACGCGTACATTATTTTCCTTATTTTTCTGTATTTTTACGGAATTAATCAGGGAAGATATAAAGGGCCAAAGTACAAAATATCGTCAGTCACATGCCGCCACCATGTGCACCTACAAGCACGTGATCCTGGGATAGTTGCACCCTTAACGGGACAACCTAATCTGATCACATTCCATTTATGTACGGACTCCCGTGATTGGTAGATAAGGAAGGAACATTCTAGATAGCTCTAGAACCCGCTTAGTAGTTTACGCTTACGCGCTGTATTAGGTTTTACTCAGCAAGATAAGGCATTGCATCAGTGCTATGACTAGTGCATCAGTCAGCACAATAGATAGCGCTATTATTAGACACGACGTGTCAGCTCCTGAGTCACGGAGTCTTACTGTACACTTAGTAATAGTGTTTAGACTCAGTTCAAGCTCAGCCACAGTAGCGTATATAAACCCTCCTGTAGCATCCTGAGTGGAACCAACTTGTCCTCTTGGTTCTCCACTCAGGTGCGCATTTCCTTGTACTCCTTACTCCTTACCAATCTAACTTGTCCTCTTGGTTCTCCACTCAGCTTACCACTGTGTGACATTGCAAGTCGTGCTCCTGCACAAGGATCACCGCTGACCCTGCGCGCTCCACAGTGACTGTAAGTTCGGCGCGTGATTTATCTCTGCGCTAGGCTTGAGTCCTGAAGACCTGACAGTTCACTTCAAACCTTTTCACTTGAGCTTAGCGTAGCGAGGTGTCATACCACTACAAAGGCCACAGCGGCATCTTAGGAAATGAAAGAAGTGACCAACTAGCAAAACAAGGAGCAGAAAAAGAAGAAGCAGACGATATCTCCCTAGAGATCCCGTGTCATGATCCGATCATGCCATCGATTATCACGGATAATCAGTCTCCCCAACAATTGGCTTGGAAAGGTCTCTGCTTCATGTTTCATGTCCCAGTTCTGGAATGTTCCCGATTCTGCTTCTGTGTATCAGGTTCCACTTCTCTTTCTGCCAGAATATTCTGCATGTTTCAGAGTCTCGTCTTCTGTTCCGGCCAGCTCACAAAAATGAGAGAAAACATAGAGAAATATGATTTCCTGTACAGTATTTAAAAGGCAGTAGTACACCCTGTATTCCTTGTTCTAGTCTTGTTTTCCGCCTCTGAATTCATTGCTTTAACCATTCACTTGCTTGAGGCAAGTCGTCTTACATAACTGACCCCCGATTGCAACCCAGAATAGTGCCCAGGCCCTGCATGTTTCCCGAACACGACCAACTTGGTGCCAGCCCGAGCTCTGATCGTGAAATCCCGAACCATCTTGACCTCCAAGGTGCAAAACTGGCGACAATAACCCAAGTGATCGCATACAAAGGCATCCAAGAAAGCATAACAAAAAATCAGAGAAGAACAACAAACATCAACCTAGAAAAAATAAGAGACGACCTCTGAAACCAGATCGGAACCTCGGAAACGAATGAGTCAATCTGGAGAAACATAAGGAAAGACCCCATACGCCTCAAAATCCGAGAGTTCTTCTACAAGACCTTGCATGGAACGCAAAAAATCAGAAGATACTGGCACCACATACCAAACTACGAAGAAAGAAGCATCTGTCAAACATGCGGGGACGACGAATCAATGGACCACATACTAACAAACCGCAACCATGCAACAAGACTCACCTTATGGAAGAAAGCATGGGAACTGTGGCCACACAGAGATGAAACCTGGCCTGAGATATCCCTCGGATCCATAATAGGGTGTAACCTACTCAGCATAAAAACAACCCCCGAGGGACCCACCAGTAACCGAAGAAGTCACCGACAAGAACAGACCACAAAAACTGACAACCCAGGAGCAACCCGATTGATAAAGATCATAATATCTGAGACGGCATACCTCACATGGACACTGAGATGCAAACGAACCATCCAAGGAAAAGAGCATACAACAAGAGAAACGGAAGCATGATGGCTCACATTGATAAACCAGAGACTATCCAAAGATAAAACAACAGCCACCAGAATAATACGGAAAAATTATTACATAAACAAAGTCAAGGACACCTGGGGACCAGCCCTCAGGAAGAGGCACCGCAACCTACCAGCCAACTGGATAAATCGAAACGTGGTTTTTTAGTGGGTAGTAGACTCTGATTCTGACCCCCCCTCAGAACTTTAGCGTTTGAGTCCCACACTACCTGATGGGTGTGCATAAAGGCATTTTTCCCCCCGTTTTCGAGCCTCCAAGGATTGCTTTAGCGTGTTAGATAGGACTGTTAGGTAACCTAGTTACTATCTCTTGCTATCTAACACATTGCTTTTCCAAAAAAAAAAAAAAAAAAAAAAAAAAAAAAAAAAGAGAAATTAGTTTTCATGCTAAATCGAGACATCTGTAAAAGTGGGACCTGTCAAAAGCTGTTGGCGACTGGTCCCGACTGGTCTCTGACAGCTTTTGACAGGTCCCACTTTTACAGATGGATGCAGGTCATGTTTGCCACCTTGCCAGACCACATGAACAAAAGAAATACAAATTAGCTTTTTTGAACTTTGGAGCTTGCTTTGGAGTACTCATAATATTCAAATGCTTGTATAATATTAATATTTGTTCTGCACTACACTACAGTAACATGCAGGCTCAGGGCAGTGTACAAAAGTCAGGGGTGCATGTTGTGTAATGTTCCACTTAGTGATGTGCATGGCCTGGCTTCAAGCCAGAAGCTGGGCTGGGCCAAGCCCATTTAGGCTGGGCTGAGCCAAGCCAAATTGATGGCCTAGCAAGGGCTTTGGCCTGGCTCAGGAAACCAAAAAGCCAAAGCCAACGAGGGCTTTGGTTATGTAAGCATCACATGGGCTGTTCGCTTATTGCAGCGGCTCTGTTGTGTACTTATTACACCTCAGACAAAAGAAATTCCCCTTGGACCTTGCCTCGGACTTCAGAGCTGAGTGTGGATTGTCTCTTGCATTCCCCAGTGTACCGCAATTGTGTGCAGCCTTAGCTATTCAAACTCTACCCATGTCTGACCCAGGTGACTGTTGCGCAGCAATACGCGCAGCTAACAGGAATGGAGTTCTCACCTTTGAGTAGGTTGAGAGACTATAGATTGGAGAGGGTGCACAAGTGAAGAAGAGAGTGAATATCCTATTCGCCTCCCTCCCCATGGGAGGGTTTTTATACTCTATGGTCCTACCCTGACCATTTGCATAAAAGTGATGAGTACAGGCGTCCACAATATTGTGTTTTTACACATGCCTGATGTAAACTACCACTTCAAGATAGCCATAGGACTTCTCTCACTCAGAGGGCATATTGCGCCCATTATAGTGTGTATCCTGACTACTGTAATAGGAGAACATACTACCATAATGTTGTAACTGCTATAGATAAGGTCCTTACATACTTATCTTGTTGCAACACTCCCCCTTGCTTAGTGCAGCTACTAAAGCGTGTCTAAGCAATTACCTAGCAATCTCACGAGCATTGGGAATGAGCATCAAGTGAGCGTTGCATAGGAGTCGATGAGACTTATGGCTGTCTCTAACCCATCTCATCAAGTTGTGAATGGCTATCATCAACGACATTCTTGCAACTTGAAGTATGATTACTATGTCCCCATCAGGGACAGGACATATGAACTCCCTTCTGGTAGTTCGATGAGAGGCTTAGAGCCAGATGTCTGCTTTTGAAAAGCGACATCGCACCATGTCTAGTTAGGTGATTCTGTCCTGTTCTATGAGGAGACAGTTGCTTGTTGTGCTCTTCATGAAGAAGAAACGATGGATGTGGAGGTGTAATGCCACCACAGGGGTGTTAAGTACGACGTGTACTTCAGCAAGTCAACGGGATCGGATAAGCACAAGTCAGTTAGGACTCAGTTCGGTGGTGAACAAGTATCACTTGGTCTCCCAGGGACACAAGGATAATAGCGGAAACCAGGGCTCAAGCGAAGAGGCGAGCAAAAACAGGGACTCAAGTGCAGAGGCGAGTCAAGGTCGGTTCGTGAGGCAAAGACAATGTGGTATTACACAAGAAGTCAAGTCTACCGTACAAGCTAGGTAGGGCGTGACTTATATACTAGTACAGGGTGTTTGTAAAGTACAAACACATGGCGCGATCCTGAGGTACTGGCCTCAGCGAGCTAATAAGGAAACATGAAGGGAAAGTCCATAAGAAGTACAAGGGAATCCCGTGGGGGCACGCGGGGCTCAAATGACGTCAGCGGGTCCTAGAAGCCATAGGTCTGGCTTCTCTACGGTCATGGGGTTGGTGCGAGATGAAAGTCGAAGAGTGAATCGGAACGGATCATGGATAAAGGTTCATGCAAACACGAGGCGAGGTGAGAAGGTAAACAGAACGCGTCATATAGTAGGGTGAAAATTGTAACAGGAGGACATAGAGAAACATGTGTTCCTCTAGAAGAAATAGTGTACTCAGAGGTACAAAAGTTCCTTCACGCTCTCCATGATGAATCCCCATCATCGGACATGGTGTGTATGAGTGGCAAGGAGCCAAACTCTAGCCCTAGCTGCTCCCTAAATTTTAGGAATTTAATGCAACCCAGATTCTTAGTAAAAAGATCGGCAGGGTTCTCAGCTCCTTCAATGAAGAATAATTCTATCTTCTTTTCATGGATCACATCACATATGTAATGGTGACGCAAATCAATGTGTTTGATCCGTTTCTCCTCAACAGGATTGGAAGATAAGAATATGGAGCCTTGATCGTCTCCGCATAATGGAATAGGTCCAAGGTTTATTCCAAGCTCACTAAAAAGCGAGCAAATCCAGACCAATTGTCTGCTTGTATCACACAGTGACATGTATTCTGCTTCAGTGGATGAGAGCGTGATAGATTTCTGTGCTCTAGAATTTCAGCAGAACACTCCATTAGCCATCTTTACTAAGTAGCCCATAGTGGACTTTCTGGTAACTGGGTCAGAGGCCCAGTCAGAATCTGCATATGCTATTATACCACCATCGCTTTTGCCATCAAAGACTAAAGCATAGTTTGAGGTACCAAGTAAGTAGCAGCAAATGTAAAGTGCATGCTTATAATGGTCCTCAGATGGGTTGGCAGCGAACTGCACCATTTTTGTAACAGCATAGGCAATATCTGGTCGTGTACCAATCATAATGTATAGGAGAGACCCTATCACTTGTTGGTATGATGCGCGGAGCTCTGGGGTTGCGGTTCCCTTATTAGGGGATGGATGATACCCTTTTGGTAATGGGGTAGGTACTGATTTGGCGTTAATCAGGTTAAAACACTGTAGCACTTTCTGAAGGTAATCCTGCTGATCTATCAGGACTCTACCCTTAGAATGTAATATGTGCATGTGTAGAAACTCTTTGGTATCACCCAGGTCTCTGCATTCCCATATCTCCATGAAGCATCTCTTCAGGGATGCTATGTCCTTTTTACTTCTTCCAAGGAAAAGAACATCATCAACATAAACAATGACTATGATTGTTTTGTCTTCATTCACAAACAGACCTGAGTCTGATTGAAGTCGTGTGCAGTCAAGGGTGCTCATGGACTTATCCAGCGCTCTCCACCAAGCGAGTGCTGCTTGTTTAAGTCCGTATATAGCTTTCCTAAGGCGCATGATGTTGTTTTGTTGGCTAGGGTCTTTAAACCCTTCAGGTTGTTCCATATAGAGTTCCTCATCGAGGTCTCCATACAGGAAGGCAGTTTTGACGTCAAGTCCAGAGATGTGCCAATCCTTCAGCACTGTAAGTGCGAGCATCATCCGGATGGTCTCAAACCATACCACTGGCAAGAATATTTCATCATAATCTATGCCTTCAACCTGTGAAAAGCCTTTGGCAACTAGCCTAGCTTTCTTACAGCCATCTGACTTTAAGTCAAATACCCATCTATTCTTGATCACCCTTCTGTTTTGCGGCGGGTTAACAAGATCATAGACCTTGCGTTTGCGAAGAGAGGCAAGCTCTTCTTTGCATGCATTATGCCACTCCTCCTGGGGTTCACTTGGCATTTTAAGAATGTCCTGATAGGTCCATTTGTGAATATTAGAGGTATCAGGTGACTCTAGATCCAATGGTGAAACTGCTTTGGCAAGCAGAAGATCTAGAAATTTGACTCCCCCTTCCTGAGCTAGGCGGATCAGAAGTTGCTGATCTACTTTGTCTGAATCATGCGGATTATCACTCTGTGCACTGGAAGAATCAGGATCGGCTTGTTCAGGAATGTCACCTGAGGCCATCTGATCTTGACGTAGACGCTGCTGGGAGCTACCCGGCTGCAGCTGTGTCAATTGTCGCCATGTGCAAGTCCACGCAATGTCTCGAATAATCGTAGTAGGAGGCCTATCTCCATAGACATTATCAGGATGAGTAACTGGTTTCCTTGTATGCCCCAAACGTCTAGGTTCACTAGGACCAGGTACTGGTACAGGGGGTAAAGGCGGAGGTAGCTGCAATCCAATCCCTCTTTTCACAATCCTAGAGGCAGACTCGCAACCTCGTCGCTACCGCTTAGTCGTGGGGTGTCTTCCGGGTCACGCTTAGTCAGCGCACCAGTGCGGCGGTCAGTCAGTAGGCTCTTCTGTCAACAACAGATGCAGCAGTAATGTAACGCCGCCACTGGCGTTAGTCCGACTTGGACACGAAAGGGCGTTCACGACTTAGCAGAATATCTCT
>JAKELL010000402.1:0-40518 GCA_021524915.1 Lactarius akahatsu
GACGGAAACCGAGAAAAGCAAGGCATTCTTGCGTGCCTTCAAGCTATACTGCGGAATGAACCCAACGGTGGACCTGCTCGCAGTACCAGGACAACAAGCCATGGCCTTCCTCTCTTATATTCGAAGGCCACTAGTCGACGATTGGGTTGACAAGCAGATGAGATGGCTTGAAGACCAATAGCGGCAGGAGTCCTGCGAACTCAGAATAACCTCTGGAACGAGGTAGAAACTCGGTTCCTGCAAGCGTATACCGACACTGCGGAACAAACGAAGGCCCGCAAAGCCTTACAGACGTTAGCGATGAAAGGAGAAGATATCGACTCCTACATTGCCCAGTTTGACAATCTGACCACGAAAGCTGGCTATGGCCCAACGAAGCCACAACGCTGGAATTATTCCAAGATGGACTCCTGAACCAGTTAGTTGTTAATGCCATTCGTTTCCAACACCCCGTTACGTGGGAAGATTGGAAGAGCTGCTCGACTACAGCAAGCTGAGTACTTGGTTTTGAAGGACCGACTCGGCAAGAACCGCCCCCGCGCCAAAAAAGGGAGGGCATAACCGCGAACAGTGGGTACAAGCCCTCAAAGAATCGCGACCCAAATGCCATGGATGTTGGACGCGCCCGAGCCTCCGTGGCTCTCACCGACGCGGACCGAATCCAACTTCAAAGGAGGGGCGCTGTTTTAGATGCCGCGCTGCGGGGCACATCTCGCGTAACTGCCCACAAAAGGGCACTCGAATTGCTACATCCTCCACGACCGCCCAACCAGCTCCCATCCCCGCTCCCTCGACCGTACCGCTCCCGCCGTCACTACTGTCGCCATACAGTCTAATCGCGTACTTTCGACGGAAGAGCAGGCTGAAAGCACAGATCGCTGCGATGAAGGCGCAAACCCCAGGAGGTACGAGACCTCATGGTAGAAAAACTATTTGCGAAGGAGGATTTTCTCGACGCTTGAACCCGACGGCCTGGGCTAGAGCACTCAATGTAAACGTGTACCATAGCAGATACCGATCCATGCGAATTCAGTACTCTTTAAATCTGCACACACGACGGCCGAACGACAAGTACTCCTAGATTCAGGAGCAACGGACAATTTTATCTGCGCCTCACTCTGAAACGGCTGCAGATTGGAACACGTGATGTCACGCAACCAATACGCATTTGGAACGTGGACGGAACTCACAACCAAGACGGAGCGATCACCCAAATACCGATCTGAACGTCCGCACCAGAAACGATACTAAAACACTTCGCTTCCTAGTAACAAACTTGGGAAGGGACGAAGTCATACTGGGTTACCCATGGTTCTCGGCGTTCGAACCCCTTGTGAAGTGGGAGAGGCGACGCTGAACGAGGACTTCCAACCAGTTGTCGTATCCAGCCTCCAGTCATCGGACGAAGCCACGCCCGTAGAAGCATCCATACAGGCGTTGGAGACGTATCAACTCGATGAGGAGGCTTGGGAACAGATCGCGGACGATGACCAAGAGCCATGTGTGGCGTTACTACGAAAAACCACGACGGCGTCTGAATTAGCACAACAGGAGGCGGCCAAGCGAGAGGTACGCACCTTTGAAGAAATGGTACCACCAGAATATCGGCGGTATCGTAAGGTGTTCAGTGAGGAAGCATCCCATCGCCTCCCGCCGAAGCGCCCGTGGGACCATGCCATTGACTTAACACCAAATGCGCCCGCGACGATGGACTGTAAGGTGTACCCCGTTGACCCAAGAGGAGGATAAAGCCCTCGACATATTCCTCGCCGAACAACTAGAGAGGGGGTACATTAGGCCATCAAAATCCCCATACGTCTCACCATTCTTCTTCATAAAGAAGAAAGACGGGAAGCTCAGACCCGTACAAGATTACCGATGACTGAATGAAGTCACCGTCCGCAACCACTACCCGCTACCACTAATTCCGGAACTCATTGACAAAATTCGCGATGCACGACTCTTCACGAAGCTGGACATCCGTTGGGGATATAATAACATTCGTGTGGACGAAGGAGACGAGTGGAAAGCTGCCTTTAAGACGAATAAGGGAGCCTTCGAACCGCTCGTGATGTACTTCGGACTCACAAACTCCCCTGCAACGTTCCAAGCAATGATGGACTTCACGTTCCGAGGACCGGTATTAACGAATGAAGTAATCGTGTATATGGACGATATCCTAATCGCAACCATCGACGACCTCACACGTCATCGAGAACGAGTCCATCAGGTCCTGACCATATGTGAAGAGAACGACCTCTACATCAAACCGGAGAAGTGCGAGTTCGAAGTACACGAAACGGAGTACCTAGGGCTCATCATCGGACATGGGAAGCTGCGCATGGATCCTGTAAAAGTACGAGGAATCCGCGAATGGCAACCCCCAAAAAGCCTTAAGGAAGTGCGCGCCTTTATCGGCTTCTGCAACTTCTACCGTCGATTCATCAAAGGATTTTCGACACTCGCACGCCCCCCTCCATGACCTTACAAAAAAGGACACCTCATGGCACTGGGGGGCAGACCAACAACGCGCGTTTGAACGCATCAAAGACCAAATATGTCAAGAACCAGTCCTCCTCTCCCCCGACCTAGCAAAGCCCTTCGAAATGGAAGTGGACACGTCCAACGTCGCCATTGGCGCCGTCCTCAACCAATTAGGAAGCGATCAAAAGCTCCACCCAGTAGCGTTCCATTCAGAATCGTTATCCCAAGCTGAACGGAACTACGACATCTACGATCGAGAGTTGCTTGCAGTGGTCAAAGCGTTGTGCGCCTGGCGCACCTACCTCGTCGGCTCTCCTCACAAGATCATCATGCACACCAATCATGCCAACCTTCAGTATTGGAAGGAACCACGAAAAATCAGTCGACGAGTGGCACGCGAATTCCTAGAATTATCAGAATACAACTTCGTATTAAAGCACGTATCTGGAATTCGGAATGGTCGCGCAGACGCCCTATCTCAACGAGCCGACTATGCACCAGGCGACAGAGATAATGACAATGTCATCGTCCTCCCGGCAAACCGCTTCATCCAAACCACAGAAATGTCAATGCACAACATGGACATTTGGACCCAAATAGCACAGAACCTCGATGAATCACAAGTGCTGCACTGGGTTGAGCCGCATAGTCTGAAGAAGCACGGAGGATTATGGTGGAAAGGCGACGCTCTCGTCATTATCGGGGATAACGATCTTAAGCGGGGGGTAATCACCTTTTTCCACGACACACCCGCGATGGGACACCCCGGAATCACAAACACCTACGAACTTTTACGACGAGACTACTGGTGGCCTAACATGCGCAAAGACGTCGAGGAGTACGTCAAGGGCTGCGCCACATGCCAAGCCAACAAAATTAATCCCCACCGACAAAAACCACACCTATTCCCCATCACAACCGACCCAGATGCAGAACCCTTCGAAGTCGTAGCCATGGACTTTATCACAAAGCTACCACAGTCTCAAGGATATGACTCGATACTTACCATCACCGACCACGACTGCTCCAAAGCAGCCATCTTCATCCCGTGTAACGAAACGATCACAGCGGAAGGCGTAGCCCGGCTATACCTTCGCCACGTCTACCCCCATTACGGCATACCCCGAAAACTGATCACCGATCGAGACCCCCAGATTTACATCCGCATTCATGACACAACTCTGCCAAGTTCTCGGAATTAGGCAGAACATCTCGTCGGCGTATCACCCTCAGACAGATGGGCAGTCGGAACGTACCAACCAATGGCTGGAACAATACCTACGCCACTGGAGCAACGTGCAACAGGACAACTGGGCAGAGGCCCTCCCCGTAGCACAGTTCGCACACAACGCGTGGCCCAACACGACGACGAAACACTCCCCCTTCTCACTCATTATGGGGTGGGAACCACGCACCAACTGGGTCTCGAAACCCACGACCTCTCCATCAGTTGACCAGCGGTTGGAAGATATGGGCAACTTCCGACAACATGCGCAAGATTGTATCAAACACACCCAAGAACTCATGGCAAAGCGAGGGCGCACTCGCTTCATTCCTTACCAAGAAGGGGCGCAAGTGTGGTTAGAGGGAACAAACCTTAAAATGTTCTACCCCACTGCCAAGTTGGCCCCCAAACGCCATGGGCCGTTCCGCATCAAGAAGGCCCTCTCAGCGGTGTCTTACAAATTAGAACTCCCAGAATCATGGAAGATTCACCCTGTATTCCATGCCAACCTCCTCACCCCATATAAGGAAACGGAGCTACACGGGACAAACTTCACGCGACCCCCTCCTGACCTTATCGATGGAGAAGAAGAGTTCGAAGTGGAGCAAATCCTCGGATCGAGAACCCACGGCCGAGGGCGTAAGCTCCAATTTCTGATCCAATGGAAGGGATTCCCCGTAAGCGATAGTTCGTGGGAGCCCCTCGAGAACGTCCAGCACGCACCTGACCTCGTCGCCGATTTCTACCAGCATAACCCAACCGCCGAAGGGGCTGGACGAAAGATATAAGAACACGCCCCGTAAACCCACATAATGCACTCCCCTCTCACTCCTCACACCATGACGACCACTCCTATCATGTCCAAGATTCCCTTGCGCCCACCGGCGCAACTCATACTCGAACAACTGACTGTACCATCACAGGATCAGGGTGTCCCCTCTCAGCCAGAGGGTTGTACGCCGTACTCTGTAGTTCCTAGCCCTGCTCCTCCCGTCCTATCCCTTATCACTCCCGCTCTCGATCGCCTTGCGCGAGAAGAGGTCACCACGTCACTGCTCACCCTAACCGCCCCATCTATTGACACCCCGATAACCGTACATGTCCCACTTGTCCCCACTCCCCCATTCCCTCCCGGGATCGATTACGTACCCACACCAACCACCCAACCTCGTATCGTCGAGCCCGACCCGACCATAGCCTTCCTCCAAGACGAGGAAGAAGAAGAAACTATAGACCCGGGACTCCCTTTCCTCCGCAACGACCCCGACCTCACGTTCCTATACTTCCCCATGAAGATCGGGAACACAGGATATCCGAAACAGATCGCTCGTTTCATCTACTACCGGAAGAACTACCAAGAGATCGTAGGGACTATGGGTAGGGGACATCCTTGCTACGTACAGTCGGTCTACCTGCAGGGAGTGTACGAGGGACAACTCCCTTCGCACGTTACAGACCAACAACTTGCCATGTTCCACCCCCACGACCCCCGTGCCATATGTATCAATGAGGTCCTGACGGAGTTGCGTAGCGTCCGCATCCACGCGGATGTGTCTCGCCTCCGAGAATGCCTCTTGCGTAAGGACGCGATCGCGATTCGCGAGTCTGAGCTCCGATGGCTGGAGACGGATCTTACACGAGACCGTTTCCACATGGACATGGATCTCGCGAGCGTGCGGAAGCGGCTGCAGTACGCACGGGTCATACCACTCATATCAGAGAAGTTCGACGAGCTTCAGGCCAAGCTCGTACGTCCGCGATCTACCCCCGAGGCCATCCCTATTCCCCCACGCGCCGGAGGGCCTTGTGAGATGCCGCGCCTTCAAGGGGAAGGCAGCAAGCGGCCTCACAAGTGCTTTCAGTGCAAGTCCACAGACCATTTGATCGCTCAATGCCCTCAGCGGAGGGCCAAACAGCCATGTCAATGGTGTGGAAGCCGCACCCACCAGTACGACGTATGCCTCATCCGTCGGATCTCCCCCATGTCACCTGCCTACATCGACCCAGACGACCGCCCTTGGTGGTGCGGCAAGTGTCTACGGTACGATGCCAAGCACGAGGAGATACACTGCCCCCAGTATGAACAGTGTCGAGAGTGTGGTGAGCGGGGTCGTCACCTCTTTTTACATCGTCATACCTGTCCCCGCCCCCCCTCACTGATCCCAGACACAGTGCCAGTCGAAGACGACTGGTACTACACCAGCGACTAGTCGAAGTCGTGGCGACTTCGAATCTGACGGGGGGGTAATGTTACGATTCTCGTCTCTCTGTACGATAGGTCTTACCTGCTTATCTGTCCGGTCTCGCATTCACGTGTACACTTACCTACGTTCCGCTTCGATTCGACCTCCGACTCTTATCTCGCACCAATCCCATGACCGTAGGGAAGCTAGGGCTGTGACTTCTAGAGTCCGCTGACGTCATTTGAGCCCCGCATGCCCCCGCGGGATTCCCTTGTACTATTCTTAGACCTCCCTTTCACACTTCCTCATTAGCTCGCTGGGGCCAGTACCTCAGGATCACGTCATATGTTTGTACTGCACAAACATCCTGTAGTAGTATATAAGTCGCGCCCTGCCTAGCTTGTACGGTAGACTTGACTTCTTGTGTAATACCACAATCGTCTTTGCCTCACGAACGACTTTGACTCGCCCTTGCGCTTGAGTCCCTCTTCGCTCGCCTTTTCGCTTGAGCCTCGAACTTCCGCTAATATCCTTGTGTCCCTGGGAGACCAAGTGATACTTATTCATCACCGAACTGAACCTTAACCGGTTCGTGCCTAGCCGATCCCGTTGACTTATCGAAGTACATGTCGTACTTAACGCCCCTGTGGTGGCGTTACATTGCGGCGCTCCCAGCGCCCACCTCTACGACTATTGCGCATATCTCGCCTTCTGGGCTCGAGCAGCGCATTTCCTCTGCTCCTCCTGCGAAGAAGCGCGTACCAGGACATTATAAGTCCCTTAACAAGTCTCTGGACGTCACCCAGGCCTTAGAAACTCCTGGTACAGTACAGACAGTAAAGACGCTTGAGCAACGTCTTGGGCAGATGGTCGCGGATTCCCCGTGGACCAAGAACCCGAACACCTTCGCAGAGGACTGGGAAATGTCAGATGAGGATGAGGACCTCCCTACAGGCTGCAGTGCGCCCATTAATTCGCCTCCAGATACTCCTAAACTAACCTTGACCCCTTTAGTCTCGCCTTCTGAGCAAGAGGCACGCAAAGACAAGGGCAAGGAGCCCATTCGCACGGTTGAGCCTATCGAAGAATGCCCAGATAGTCCTACTGCGGTTGAAATAACCAAAATGTGGGAAGGCTTTCATAAGAAGGTGGCAGTACGTGCCCCCTCCCCGGATATTTCTCTGGATTGGGGAAGCGAAGCGAACGACGACGATGACCGTGACGTCTATGACGACCTCGCTGATGCAGTAGGACAAGATGACTTCAACCCCTATGAGGATGGGTTAGTAACTTTCCCTCCTCTAATAAGCAAATCTGACCACTCTACAGTGCTACTGGATATGACGCCAACTGGCGCTTCTAAAAATTGTAGTTACAGTGCACTTGTAAATAAAGTTGTAAATAGCACTAATCTATGCGCTCATGGTCTTGATTTCGCTTTATGCTCGAAATGTAAGGGAAAGAAGAGTCAAACAGAGCGAGAACCTACTTGGTTACTTGACTCTGGTGCGTCGGCACACTTTACAAACAATAAACTGGACTTTATAAGTTATACCCCCCTTTCACAAAAGCCTATGGTAAAGACGGCAGCCCATGCTCTCTATATACAAGGCAAAGGCTCAGTCTTACTAAAGCATTCTGTGGAACACAATGGCGTTAAAACAGAGTGTATTACATGCATATATCCTGTCTTTCATATACCACAGATGACAACTAAGCTATTGTCCATGGGGGAGTTTCTTCAACAGGGATTGCGCGTTCATGGGGATTCGCAGCATATATCTCTATTCTATAAGGGCAGTACAACGCCTATATTACAAACAAAACCCCTAGCAGATGGTCAGACACTTTACTGGCTTGATGCCGAAGTCACGCAAGTGAAAAATGTACATGAAGCCCATAGTACAATCTATACTGCTGACTACGACATTTGGCATAGACGTCTAGGACACCCTTCGAAGGAAGTACTACATCATGCCAAGGATCACACTAAGGGATTCCCTAAGGACCTTAAATATCCTTCTGAGACACCCATATGTCCTGGTTGCACTCAAGGGAAAATGCCTGCTTCAACGCATAAACCCTCTGAGACACGTGCTAAGAAGCCTTTTGAAAAGATTCATTCCAATCTTAAGAGCTTCCCAGTTGACTCGTACCACAAATATAAATACTTCATTAGTTTCTTTGACGACTTTTCCTCCTATGCGTGGGTCGTGCTATTACGCACCAAAGCACAGGCCATCAATGCGTTAAGGCAGTTTGTTGCCATGGTCAAAAATCAGCATAACGCCACCATTAAACAGTGGATGTCTGACGCTGGAGGAGAATACAAGTCTGATGAGTTTACTAAGGTACTGAAAGATATGGGCATTACTATCCTACAAAGTGCACCGCATACTCCCCAACAAAATGGTCGTGCTGAACGCTTTATGCGTACTTGTATGGATAAGGCTCAGGCTATGCGCCTTGAAGCCTGTCTCCCTCAATCCTGGTGGGAATTTGCGGTCCTACATGCAGTACATTGCTATAATAGGACTCCTATAAGTCGCCTTAATTGGCAGACACCCTATATGAGCTTGCATGGTGAAGCACCTAGTCTTTCACACTTACGAGTGTTTGGATGTGGTGCATATGTGCACATACCAGAAGATCACAGATCGAACAAACTTGACCCCAAAAGCGAACAAATGATCTATATTGGTCATACTGAGGGTATAAAAGCATATAGATTCATGCAGATCAAAAACAACACAGTGTTCACCAGCACTACTGCATTATTTGATGAGACCGTATACCCTAAGTGCGAAACACAAAGGGTGCGGGGTACAACCCGCATAAATGAGCCAGTAGAGAATCAACCTCCTATGGAGGATGAACCATCACCTACACAGCCCATTCCAAGTGGTTTTGATGATGATATGCCTACTCATCGTCCCCCTAAACAGAGGCAAAATAGGGAGGATGCGCCAGACCGCGACGGTGGATCTGTGGAACCAGAGGAACCAGAAGCACAACAGCCTCCGCCTCCTGCGCCAGAACCAGCACTACCACGACGGTCTGCACGCTTGAGGAAAGTACCTACTCGTCCTGGCAACGTCTATGGGGAAGACAGGCACCCCACAAACATTACTAAAGACGTTGAACGGAGTAGCAAGTGGAAAGAAATGGTTGGAAGACAGCCTGGTCGCTCCAGAGCTGATAGTACACCAGGGCAAAGGCAGATTCCAGGAGGATTTCCTGAGACAAACCCTGACCCTCCACCTGCTGAGAGTGAAGCTCCACCAGAACCCTCATGTAGCGGTATGACACCTCGCTACGTCAAGCTCAAGTGTGGACTAGAGATAAAGTGAACTGTCAGGTGAGCACACTCAAGCCTGGCGCGGAGATAAATCACGCGCTAACGCACAGTCACGGCGGAGGGACAATCAACTCAGAGTCTTTATGCAAGAACTCAAGATGTCAAGGTCACGCCGTGGTACGCTGAGTGGAGAACCAAGAGGACAAGTTAGATTGGTAAGGAGTAAGGAATACAATGAGATGCGCACCTGAGTGGAGAACCAAGAGGACAAGTTGGTTCCACTCAGGACGCTACAGGAGGGTTTATATACGCTACTGCGGCTGAGCTTGAACTGAGTCTAAACACTATTACTAAGTGTACAGTAAGACTCCATGACTCAGGAGCTGACGCGTCGTGTCTATTAATAGCGCTATCTATTGTGCTGACTGATGCACTAGTCATGGCGCTGACGCGATGCCTTATCTTTGCTGAGTAAAACCTAATATAGCGAGTAAGCGTAAACTACTAAGCGAGGTCTAGAACTATCTAGAAGGTTCCTTCCTTATCTACCAATCGTGTGAGTCCGTACGTAAATGGAATGTGACCGGATTAGGTTGTCCCGTTAAGGGTACAACTATCCCAGGGTCACGTGCTTAAAGGTGCACATGATGGCAGCATGTGACTAACAATGTCTCGTACTTTGGCCCTTTATATCTTCCTTAGATAATTCCGTAAAAATACAGAAAAATAGGGAAAATAAGATACGCGTCCATGACATCACCCCCCTTCTTAAGGGTCGACGTCCGCGTTGGCCTCTGTGTACATATGAGACGCTTGCCAAGGCAAGGACGCGTAGATGAGAGCTGCTATTTTTCTGGGTGCACCCGGATTTAAGGAGTGGAACTCCTTGACTTTGTCCGGGGCATGCGCTAGGTTCTTAGCTGGCTCCCAAGTGTCCTCGCCTTCACCGTAGCCCTTCCAGCGAACTAGGTACTTAAGAGTACGACCGAAGAGTTTCGAGTCTCTAATGTGGTCAACTTCGTACTCTTCTTCCCCTTCGACTGTGATGGGTTCGGGTGGAGGTGGCGTAAGCCCGTTAACTTCGTTTCCCTTATAAGGGGAGAGGCGGTCTACATGAAATACATCATGGATCCGTAATGCAGGGGGGAGTGCAAGCTTGTAGTCGACGTCACTTTTAACTTCAGTGACTTCAAATGGGCCTAACTGTTTAGGGCCCAGTTTGGACGACTGCTGGTGTATCTTTATTTGCTTAGCTTGCAACCAGACTTTATCCCCGACGTTGAAGACGTATGGCTTATGTCTTTGTTCAACGTCTGTTTGCATTCGCCTTTTACTTAGGCGTAGAGCTGCCTCTGCATCCTTTCTTGTGGAAACTAAGTGTTGTAGACGCTTATCGAGCGTTGGGATACCGGTAGGCCTACCAGTGGGAATGGTGAAGTCAGGCGTATAGCCGTATAGTAGTTCAAAGGGGGTGTGCCCCGTGGCTGAGTTGAGTCTACTATTGACCACGAATTCCGCTGTAGGAAGCAGGTCTGCCCAATCATCCTGCCTCTTACTAATGAACAAGCGCAAGTAGACTTCTACTTCTTGATTTTTGCGCTCTACCTGTCCATTAGCCTGAGGGTGATAGGCGGTTGTGAGGCCTGCGTCTATCCCTAGTCGCTTATATAGTGCCCGCATGCTCCTTGCAGCAAACTGGGGTCCCCTATCACTGATGATTTTCTTGGGGATTCCGTGCAAGGGGAAGACTTGCTCGAAGTAGATGGATGCTACCCCATCAGCCGTGATTTGGGACGTCACTGGAAATAGATGGATCTGTTTTGTATAGTGATCCACTATGTTAAGGATCATATCCTTTCCTCGTGACATGGGCAGTGGACCGATTAGATCGACTCCGACTATTTGCCATGGTCCCTCAGGTACTTCCTGTGGCTGAATTATTGCTTTGGGGTGTAGGTCTTTGCGATAGCGTTGGCATCGATCGCATCCTTCTACGTATGAGCTGATAAAGCCTGCCATGCGTGGCCACCAGTAGTAGCGACTGACTAGCTCGATGGTGCCGTTCTTACCAGGGTGACCGGTGGTGATGGAGTCGTGGCATGACTTAACCACATCTCGTCTTAACGTCCGGTCGTTGGGAACGTACAGTTTCCCCCTGTGGTAAACTAGGCCGTCATCTTCCTCCCACATCGCTACTCCGTCCATGAGAGCTTTTGGAGCGGTCTTTTGCAAACTTTTAAGACCCTCTATGACTTCTGCTTCTCGAATGGATGCGAGTCTTATGCGATTTCCTAGGGAGTCCACTTCTGGGCGGAAGTGTGCTTGGGCGGCATTGAGGAAGTGCTTAGGTTGTAAAACCTGAACCTGGCGGTTATCCTCGTTGTCTCTGATGTGGTCTCTCGAGAATCTACTTAATGCATCGGCTTGCATAGAGTCTCCCTTTTTGTAGGTGATTTTGAAGGCGAAGCGACTTAAATACAGGGCCCATCGGGCCTGTCGGCGGTTTAAGTCCTTCATGCTTGCCCACCATTCCATATTCTTATGGTCGGTGATCACTTCAAAGGAGATGCCTTCGAGGAAGTGTCTCCAATCCTCTAAGGCGCGGATTAAGCCAAGCATTTCTCTGTCGTAGATTTCGTAGTTGCGTTCTTCCTTGCTCATAGACTGCGAGCGATACGCAACGGGGTGCCAGAGACCATCAGGATACTTTTGAGTGAGTATACCGCCAGTAGCAAATCCTGAAGCGTCGGTTTCGACTCTCGTTGGAAGCTGTGGATCGTACACTTTGAGAATGGGTTCTCGTACGAAGCTTTCCTTCAAGTGGTCAAAAGCCTTCTGCTGTTCAGAATGCCAATGCCATGGAGTGTCCTTCTTCGTGAGGTCATGCAAGGGTCGGGCGATGGCCGCGAAGTCCTTGATGAATCGACGATAGAAGTTGGCGAACCCGATAAACGCTCTAACCTCTTTGAGCGTTGTGGGTGTAGGCCACTCCCTTACTGCAGCGACCTTGCCAGGGTCCATCTGCACTTCTCCGGGACGAATAATCATCCCTAGGTACTCCATTTCTTGCCTTTCAAAGTCGCATTTCTCTGGTTTGAGATAGAGGTCGTGTTCCTGCAATCTCCTTAGCACTTCGCGTACGATTTTGCGATGGTGTTCTAGAGAGTTGCTATAGATGAGGATATCATCCATATACACGGCGACTTCTCCTGCTGCGATCAGATCGGCAAAGACGGCGTTCATGAGGGCTTGGAAGGTGGCTGGGCTGTTGGTCATACCGAAGTACATGACCTTTGGTTCGTACAGCCCGCGATTGGTGATAATAGCACCTTTCCATTCATCTCCGGGTTTGATCCGGATGTTGTGATAGCCCCATCTGACGTCGAACTTGGTGAAGACCTTAGCTCCTTTCAACCGATTTATAATGTCCGCGGCGAGCGGCAGTGGGTAACGATTCTTAATAGTGATTTTATTAAGACGACGGTAATCCTGCACTAGACGGAGTTTGCCGTCCTTCTTCTTGATAAAGAATACTGGCGATGCCATCGGTGACTTCGATGGGACCAAGTATCCTTTTGAGATGTGTTCTTGCAGGAATTTGTCGAGTTCCACTTGCTCGCTTGGGGACATGGGATACGTTTTGACCCTCCAGTGTTTAACGGCATCTGGTTCGAGGTCTATGGCGTGGTCCCACGGTTGGTGCTCAGGGAGCCTCTGGGATTCCTCCTCAGAGAAAACTTTTGCGAAGTCTCTATAGTGTTTCGGTACCATCTCTTCGAAAGTTCTCTTAGGTTTGGAGGCGGTGGCTTTCTCGGCTATCTGCTGAGAGTATGTGAAGCCTGCCAAACAGAAAACTTCGTCTTGGACCGTGTCAAGCACTTTCTCCGCAAGGAGACGGCGGCGTTCCATTCGGTTTGCCATGATGCGCGTCACCTCTACCTCCAACTCTGGTTGCGCTGTTTCAGCGGTCGAGTTGAGGCGCATGGTGCCTTCCTGCCAGTCTATCTGCGGGTTCCTTTGCCTTAGCCATGGTAGTCCCAAAATGACATTCTCTGGGCCAAGTGAAGTGACTAAAAAGTCGTAACTTTCTTCACTAGGGCCGACTTTCAGAGAGAGTCTGACTTTATGGGTGATACTACCGGCTTCGTTGAGAGTCCCGTCTATGTTGTATAGAGTGATGGGACTATCAAGGGGAACCTGCAACATCTTGTGGCGGTCAGCGTACTTTTTGTCTAGGAACAACGAAGTTGCCCCAGAGTCTACCATTGCTGCTACTTTTACAGTACGATGACGTCCTTTTAAATATACAGAAATATGAAAATGTGATTTTTTATCTTTTGTTTCGGGAATAATAGTAGAAGACAGTGCTGCATCAGAAATCATCACGTGCGGCATTGCTTCTGAAGAAAGTGGAGCAAAGGAAACACTACTATTGTTCATCTCCGAGGCAGATGTAGATGTAATAGAATCAGGAAAACAAGAAGCTGAACTAACACTACTATCTAACTTACAGGCATGAGTCGTATGAATTACAGAAGGTGAGTCCGAAACGAGGCGAGAGCGTAAGCATATATTACAACTACATGAAGCCGAGTCATCTACTGTAGAGGGGCCGGTCGCAGCTATACGCGACCCCTGATCTAAAAAGCCGCCTTGAACGCATCCAGCTGTTCCTGCTGCTTTTCCAACATTCCCAACAACTTCGCCACGTCTGCCTGGGACGTCTGGGCGGGGGAAGTGCTTGTGGCGGCTGCTGCCGCAGTATTGGACGATGGTGGACCAGGGGGCTCCGTTGTTGCTGCAGCTTTCGCTTTAGCCGGTTTCCCCATTCTTTTGTTCTGGCAGACGTTTGCTCGGTGCCCTGCTCTTTGGCACCAGTTGCAGACGTCGCGCTCGTGATTTCCATCCTTTTTTGTGTGCTCCTTCGAACCACACCCGTAGCATTTCCCTCTCATCCATGCTTGGAACTCGCCCCGAGTTTTGAAGATCTCCTCTTTGGCCCTGTTGCCTTGCTGACGCGTGGCGTCGACTTGCATGGCGTCGGGGTTGGAGGTAGTGTGTGGTGATGACGATGAAGATTTCCCTTTCTTCTCGCTCTGGCGTTGGCGCAGTCATTGGTCAATGACTTGCGCACTCTGCTTGAGCTCGTCGTATGTGTTATGGGGCTTGTCTGTGATGGCGAGGAGGTCCTTGATCTCGTCTGTGAGACCATCATAGAAACGGGTGCGGAGGTCGATGATGGACCACCCGGTTTGTCCAGAGTACTGCTCGAATATGGATGCATATTCGGCAACCGTCTTTTTACCTTGTCTTGTTTTCTTTAGCTCTTCTCGAGCTATGTCTTGGACGTCTAGGGGGCTGAACCTGCGGTTGAACTCCTTGACGAAATCCGACCAATTTCCTCCAAAGGGAATAGTCCCTTGGTTGGCAGACTCCAGATACGGGAGTGCCCAGGTTTTGGCGTCCCCTTCCATCAGATTGAGGGCGGCGGCTATCCATCTATGCTCATCCGCGTACCACTTGTTGTCCGCTGTATGCCATGTGTTCATGGCGTCCCCTAATGATCCTGCCCAGTTATGGAAGGCGGCAAGGAAATGACGGGCATCCGATGAGGAGCCTTTCCCATCCCAAGCTTTGGGGCGGGCCACTATTTCCTTGTTCTTTCCGTTTCCGGGGCGGGTGGCGGTTGCCGAGGCCACCTGCGCTGTCAGGGCTGTGACTTGTTGCGCAAGGTTACCGACGGCGATGCCGAGGTGGTTGATGAGGTCCAGGCAGTCCTGGACTGTGGGAGGGGGGAGTGGTGTGGGTGGTGCGGCGTGAGGGAGGGTGCTTCCGCTTGGTTGTGACATTTCGTCTAATTTCTTCTGTCTCTCCTTTCGTTCTGCTTCCTCTTGCGCCCGACGGAATTCTTCTAAAAGGAGGAGTTGTTCGTCTGGGGAGATCTCGTCCCAGTCTTGGATGCGAGATATGAACTCCTTTTCTCTTTTAGTGGGAGGAGGGAGGGCGAATTTCGAGCGAGCTCCGCTGGGATACTGAGCTTGTGCTAGACGAGCTGTCTGTTTCCCTTTCTTGGGAGCCACGTTCTTCGTCTTCCCTTACGTGGGAGATGAGGGGGTTAGGAGGTGATTCGAGACGAGGGATGAGGTCTGCAGCGAACGCTATCAGCTGTGGGACTGTAAAATTTGTTCCGAGGACAGGGATTTCTAGGCCGTAGAGGTCTAGCAGTCCGTATCGGATTTCTTGGTCGTGGTAGATTGCCTGCACGTATTGCTCGGCGAGGTTACGAGGGGGTAGTTCTAGTTGGAACCCCTGGTAACGGATGTTGACACCGTCTTCGTCAATGAAACTTTCGCCTGACTGGGCGAGTGTGGCTTGGGAGGAGGAGTGGGCGGAGTGGAAGGAGTTTACTGAGGCTGTAGGTGATGGTGAAGCGTACACCGGGGAGGGGATCCGGTCTTGTTCAGACTGGGTGTCCTGGTGCACGTGCAGCGATGCCGAAGCAGAGGCTGTAGTCTGGGGTGGTGTGATTGAGGCTTGTCTCCTCCTGAAGAGACGACGAAGGCGGGTGCGGACGTTCGCAAGTATGCGAGGCAGTTTGAAGAGATATGGGGGTGGATTTAGACGACAGGATACAACGAGCGCGAAACGCTAACTCGAGGATGATGGGAGAGATCTGATCAAGCGAGACCAATACACAGTGATGTTTCACACTGCGCGAGGCTGCGGCGATAACAGAAAACTCAGGAATGATGTAAGGATATGTATAGAGCCACAAGGCTGTCTGCCTCAGTCTTCTCGACCTGTTGGCTGCCTCTCACGCCGAAGCGCTCTCAAACTTTTCTGGTTACTACGCGTACAGCTGTCGCAGGCTAGGCCTGGCTGGCTCAACGTCTAACTGCAGCTTATCTGGCGTGGTGACCAGTTCTGCAGCCAGTACCCAGAGGCGTCTACTGATGACCAGATAGACCCAATAAAGGCAAGCACAATCTATGCCGATTTTACGGACACTAGAGTTGTACCACGAATGCACAGATTCTGCGTGCGGAGGTCCCCAGGCAAAGAGTGAGGTGGGTAATACAAAGGACCGATGGTCGTCAACCACCTATAAGGGAAAGTGATAAAACTGGTGAGCGTAGAGCTCAAGAGAGTATGAAGGAACTTGTCCTAATGTAGCGGTATGACACCTCGCTACGTCAAGCTCAAGTGTGGACTAGAGATAAAGTGAACTGTCAGGTGAGCACACTCAAGCCTGGCGCGGAGATAAATCACGCGCTAACGCACAGTCACGGCGGAGGGACAATCAACTCAGAGTCTTTATGCAAGAACTCAAGATGTCAAGGTCACGCCGTGGTACGCTGAGTGGAGAACCAAGAGGACAAGTTAGATTGGTAAGGAGTAAGGAATACAATGAGATGCGCACCTGAGTGGAGAACCAAGAGGACAAGTTGGTTCCACTCAGGACGCTACAGGAGGGTTTATATACGCTACTGCGGCTGAGCTTGAACTGAGTCTAAACACTATTACTAAGTGTACAGTAAGACTCCATGACTCAGGAGCTGACGCGTCGTGTCTATTAATAGCGCTATCTATTGTGCTGACTGATGCACTAGTCATGGCGCTGACGCGATGCCTTATCTTTGCTGAGTAAAACCTAATATAGCGAGTAAGCGTAAACTACTAAGCGAGGTCTAGAACTATCTAGAAGGTTCCTTCCTTATCTACCAATCGTGTGAGTCCGTACGTAAATGGAATGTGACCGGATTAGGTTGTCCCGTTAAGGGTACAACTATCCCAGGGTCACGTGCTTAAAGGTGCACATGATGGCAGCATGTGACTAACAATGTCTCGTACTTTGGCCCTTTATATCTTCCTTAGATAATTCCGTAAAAATACAGAAAAATAGGGAAAATAAGATACGCGTCCATGACACCTCAGAGGATGAAGTAGATGATTTATTGTCACGCCTTGCTCAGGAAGGGGGAGTAAAATTCCTAGATCATCTGCTTGCCAAGGCAGTTCCATCTAATGATCTGGAACCACTGGACACTTCTAATATACGGGAGTGGACCTATAAAGATATAATACGCATGCCTGCAGCACAACAAAAGGAATGGAAGACTGCTTGTCGCGAGGAACTAGAGGCACTTCGCAGATGTAATGTCTTTGAGCTTGTGGAACCCCCTAAAGGGAGGAAAATAATAAAAAATAGATGGGTCTTTGATCAAAAGACTGATGGTCGCAAGAAAGCTCGGCTTGTTGCCAAAGGCTTTTCTCAGGTTGAAGGCGTTGACTATGATGAAATATTCTCACCAGTAGTGCGCTTCGAGACTGTCCGGATGATGCTCGCGCTTGCAGTGCTAGAGGATTGGCACATCACTGGACTAGATGTTAAAACTGCCTTCCTATATGGAGAGCTTGATGAAGAGCTATACATGGAACAACCTGAGGGCTTCAAAGCCAAAGGGCATGAAAACAAAGTACTGCGACTAAAACGCGCCATTTATGGACTTAAACAAGCTGCTCTAGCATGGTGGAAAGCGCTGGATAAGTCCATGGCTGTGATGGGCTGCAAAAGGCTATTATCTGACTCAGGACTCTTTACCCATAGAGGAAAGAGTGGCGCCCTTGTAGTGATCATTGTCTATGTTGATGATGTGATCTTTATGGGATCGGACAAAGCCCTTTTAAATGAGCTTAAGAATAGGTTCATGAAGGCTTGGGAATGTCGTGACTTAGGTGATGCAAAGGAATTCTTGCGTATGCGCATTCAGCGGAAACATGGAAAGATCTTTTTAGATCAAACCGCTTACTTAGAAAAGGTGCTGCAATGCTTTGGACTCGCAGATGCGAAAGCAACTGCAACTCCACTTCCTGAAGGGTACCAACCTGCACCTAATAATTCACCAGTCAACCCAAACGTCAGGAGCAAATACCAGCAAGTTATAGGTTCACTCCTATACATAATGCTTGGGACTCGCCCTGACATCGCCTATGCAGTTGTTAAACTATCACAATTCGCTGCAAACCCCTCAGAGGACCATTTAAACAGAGCACTCTATATCTGTCGCTATTTGCTCGGGACTTCTTCATACTCTTTGGTGTGTGATGGAAGATCAAATGGAGGCTTAATTGCCTATGCAGACTCTGACTGGGCTTCAAACCCAGATAATAGGCGATCTACCACAGGTTATATGGTTAAACTGGCTAATGGGATATTCAGTTGGAATTCTAGAGCACAAAAGACAGTTGCATTATCTTCCACTGAAGCTGAATATATGTCGCTGTCGGATACTAGCAGACAATTAGTTTGGATAAAGTCACTCTTTACTGAGCTTGGCATCAAACTAAGCCCAATACCACTCTGCGGTGATAATCAGGGGTCCATCTTTATGGCCTCAAACCCTGTCCAAGAGAAGCGTATTAAACATATTGATATACGCTATCACTACATAAGAGAAGTAGTGAAGGACAAGAAAATAGAACTATTCTTTATAGATGGTTCAGAAAATCCCGCAGATATGTTTACCAAGAACCTAGGGCGTATTAAGTTCGAAAAATTCAGAAGTCAGTTAGGACTTGAGTTTTACTCGTCCAACTAAGTCACAAGGCAACAAACTTGGCCTTGAGACAAGCCTGAAAATTCCATTAATACTATGGAAGGTATATCGAGCGACGCTTGAAGACATTGTCTTCCGCATACATAGATTCTTCTCAACCAGAGAATCACAACATTTCTGCTCATTATACCAAAAAATCAGCCCAATGAACTGTAATAGTTCAAAAGCTGAAATGGGATGGTGAAGAGAACTCGGTCTCGAAACCGCTCTCATGGTTCCGAGATAGACTCCCTTCTAATCATGGCTAGAATATTAATTCGCCTTACACACTTGCTTAGAGCGCTTAGTAGCTGCACTTAGCAAGGGGGAGTGTTGAGCCGTAATACCTACTATAAGGCTCATTATGTAGGAATGACAGTACGATTAGTTATGCTATACACGTAATTCGGAGTATTTAGTCATACGGTATACGTACAGAATCCCCTTAAGGGATTATTCCAAGTCCACCGGTGATTAGACATTAGGCGACACTGAAAACGCGATATTGTGGACGCCTCTACTCATCACTTTTCCCCAAACGGACATGGGTGGACCATAGAGTATATAAATCCTACTATAGGAGCGAGTACCTATACACATCTCTCTCCACCCCACTCTGAGCTTCCTCTGCTTCACTCTAAGCCTCGTCTAAGCTCTCTATTCAGGTAAGGGTCTACCTGTACACTGCGTGCATTGCTGCGCAACATTAAGTGCACCGGGTCTACGAACCCTTACTTCTCTGTTACCTAATCTAGCTCTGTAGGGAGTCCAGGACTGGCTTTGTGTAACCCACTGCTCCGGAATATAAATTGATTCAAAAAAAAAAAAAAAAAAGATGTCAATTGCAAGGTGGGAAGGGAGCAGGACAGAGAGGAAGTCTGTGGGATCTTCCACTTTGGAGAATTTGCCCTCAAGGGCAGAGTGGAGAAGGGAGTCCTCATCGGCTTCCATCACTTGGTCCTGTGGGAGCAAGAGGGGGTAGACCACTTCCTGGAGGAAGTTGAGGAGGAATGGTGTGAGGTGGGGGAAAGCAAGGGCAAGATTTTCCCTGCTTGCAAAGAGGGAGGAGCGGTTGTGTGCCATCTGCTGGGCAGCAGTGGGGATTGGGGAGGAGGGATGAGCAGCGTTGTGGGCTGCCACCCGTGCGCGGGAGAGGGCAAGACGAGCTTCAAAAGCGTCAGGGGAGAAGGTGGTGGTAGGAGGAAGAGCCATGTCTGGAAGTAGGGTTCGAAGCACGAAGCCGGTGGTATAGAACGGCGTTTGGATCTTTCCCCTTAGGTACAGTAGAGTGTGTGAAGTAACTAGTAACTGGGCGGATAGCACGCAGATAGGACTGTCTGCCTTGAACCCTAAACTGTCTACACGAGGGCTACTGGCCGCAGAGAATCCCAGATCAAGGGTCCTTGGAATGACCTATCTTGGCGCACCCATCTGCAAGGGCTGTGTCTATGAACCCAGTCGCTCAGTATGAGAGCGGAGATGCCCGCGAGGCGCACTCGAGAGCAGGGCTGTGATGTATGAGTGTACTATGTCCAGAGAAAGACCATACAGTTACGTCTCTATACAGTACCGAAGTGACACACCGCTAGTAAGTTACTCCTAACTAATATTGACCATGGCCGTCTGACTCCTAAATAATCAAGTATACCTCTGTGAGCGAGCACAACTACGGCAAAAATAAATCTTAAACAGCGCATTTGATTGCAAAGTTGAGTTGGGCTCCAAACTCTCACAGCGCGTCCCCGAACTCCTCCACGACCACGCGGAACTTCTCCGTGATCTGGTACGCCACAACGACTCTCCTTTGTTCGCCTCCGCCATGTCTTGTGCAAGTGCAGCGCCGCTAGGCTTTGGCCAACGACAACGAGCTCGCCAGAGCGGTCTTCAGTCACAGAGAACGGAATACATGCTCCCTGTTATGAAGGGACACCAGCCACAACACAACCATGACTATGATGATTAGCACTGTAGGGTTGAGTGCGAGTAAGAGAGTGTCGACCCAAGGGGAAGATGTAGACGAGAAAGGGGTTGAAGTGAACACGAGGCTGGTTCGGAGATAGAGCGCGGGAACGCAGAGCTGGGATCGGCGCGAGTGCGATGTGCAGATCGACGTTCACAAGATATCAGGCGAAAGGCTTCGGAATAGCAGATGAGATGAGACAGGAAGACAAATCAATTAGGTCCCTTCTTCTGAGACACGGGAGCCGAGGTTATATACATGAGAGACAGGCCACAGGACACAGAGTGAAACAATAGAGATACAGGAGAATACAGTGGACGCAGACGCAAACGGAACACAATGGGCGAACGCAAACACAGCAGTCGGGAACCGGGTATCGTGGCCGATGTGGCCGAGTCGTCGTGAACGCACTGAGCGTGGCCGTTTGGCGGTGTTGCGCACGCAGAGTGCATGATGACCTTACAGCACACACAACATCCAGGTAAGGCCCTTTGAAACGCTCAGAGTCGATCTGAATCGGTCCAAGGCCTTTCATGTTCACCTTCTTATTGAGGTCCATTTATAGAAACCAAGTATAAAAAATCGAGGAACTAATGGCGGAATACGGCGAGGCCGAGAAGATGGTCGATGGTTCATGATCTTCCGTCAGTAGTTGCGCTTGTACTGCAGGGCGTCCGCTTCGACCGTCGATGGCAACCGAGGGTAGTCGTACGCGTATTGTGGTTCACAAAGTAGATGCGTCGCGTAGATCCGCTCGATAGCGCTAGGACGTAGTGATTGCGAGGGGAGTAGCTGGTGACTGGCTCTGTGGTCGCAGCAGTGACTACGGCTGAGACCTCGATAGATAAGCCCGCTATGATGCGTTGTGGTGCCTGAAGCTGACGACCAGCTTTTCAAGCGCCATTGCTTATGAATCTTATGTCATCTTGATGAGATGACGTAGGTAGTTCTACATTTACAGCATCGGCCATCTTTCCAACCACTCAACGTCCTCACCCCTCCACCACCGCCATGGAAGCTCAGATCTGGGTCTTCATACCATGGCTTTTGAAATCATTTCCTTTCTCGAACGATATATCTAGTGTTGGCCAGCTTCGGAGGGCCATCTGGACGGAGGAGATTTCACCCTTGGATCAGAAGCTCAGTCTTTCCCACTGTTTACTCCGCTCTTTGGTCAGTGAACTTCAAAACTCAGCATTCCAACTCACATTTGACTGTCCACAGCTTGTTCCAGTTCCCATGGGGCCACAAGATACTCTCCCACAAAGGGTATTGTACAGCACGCGTATTAACGGATCGGCGGATCCAATGGACACAGACGCAGTGCCCCCTGGCTGGTCGAACCAGGAGAATATCCATGTCTACCTTTATATCGATTTAGGTCCAGGTGAGCACAATTCTTGACAATCCTCCAGGTTTAACACCCAGCTGCTCCGCCTCCAGAGGTGCGAGTTGCCGAAATACTGTACGAAACTTTGTGGGGCAAAGATCTCAATGTCATACTGGAGGAGATGTCCGATGATAATGGAACCTGGAAATATGTGCCGAACACACGTATCGACGACCTGAAGATGAGCGAACTTGGTTACAATGAAACACGCGGTCTTCTGGTTCGGCCAGAGTACGACGTTGCTTTTGGTATGCTCCAACAAGCTCACGATCACTGGACTCCAGAGGATCATGGTGGGGTTGTTGTGACCGGTCAACCAGGAATCGGTAAGCTCTCCTCGCTGATCGTCGAATGATCGCCTCCTGAATGCAAATAGGGAAAACCTACTTTCTTTATTACCTATTATTCCGTAGGTTAAGCGAAAGGAGGCCAGTGGCCCTTGAACAACCTGAATTTTTCATTCTCTTCCATGAAGGCGGTGTCTATAGATACCCCCTTAAAGCAGATGCCAGGTACCTCCCAGATGGCACTTGGGCTCTTTCCGACTCCAACGACGAAGCGCCCAAGCCCTGTACCACCTTTCGGAGCGCTTCCAAGCTGCGAACTGCTTGGCTCATTCAAACCACCTCCCCAGTGGAGACGAGGTGGAGAGATTGGCGAAAGTATTGCAAAGCGGGTATGTTTGTAATGAACCACGTTTCCATCGAGGACATAACAGCTCTCAGGTTGGTGACTATAAATGCTTCTCACTCGCTTACCTCTCCCCACAGCAAAGTATTCAATCTCAGCGTCAGCGACGTCAGCAATATCCAACGCCTTTACAGAAAGTGGGGTCCCTCTGCACGGACTTGCTTAGACCTATTGCAATTCGGCGCCGAAGCAGAGCACGAGCATTCGGTGGATGGCGCTGCGTGCAGGTTTGTCCAGGACCCTCCCAAAATTTTAAATTTCGATTTCGACGAATCGAAGGTCTCCCACCGCCTTTTTTCGATCCGACCAAAGGACCAAGATAGGACGGGGAGAAGGATACAAATTGCGGAGATAGCAACAGAACATATCCAGGAGGTCATCTCATATGCTGTCGCCGACGCCGACGCCGAAGTACAAATCAAATTTTTCCAGATGATATCGACGTATCCATCCTTTAGAGGACCCGCGGGCAGGATGTTCGAAGGATTTGTCCTTAGCTGGTTATACGCTCGCCCGAATACGGAGCCTCTTCGCTGCTTCGCTAATAACCAGGCTCATCTCGAAATCCCCGCGTGTGGAAGGGAAAATACGACTTTTTTCGATAGGAAGAGCGCTTTGAAACTGAAAGACGTGAATGGGCATAGACCCCCGTTTTGTTTATTGCCTAACGCCCAAAACTTCCCCACCGCCGATGCCATCGTTATTACCCACAACTTCGTCATTACGATTCAGGTGACCGTCTCCGGCGAGCACGGTGCAAACGCAGATGGCTTCAAGGAAATCAAGAATCTCATTCCAGCCTCCCTTAAAAAAATCCCTGACAAAAAGAACAAACGAAAGAAGGACAAACCTTGGCGACATGTGTTTATAACGCATAGTGACAACAGGGCAGAATCCTTGAGAGATCAGAATCTGCCTGGGCTTCCGGTTGGCGCTCTCGTCTACTCCGGGGTTTTCGACATCTTACGGTCGGGCGTAACCCGCGAGCACGTGGAAGCGTTTAACGAAAACAAAACGGTAAGTGGGTCTTGGCTGCACGGGACTAGCATTTATTGAGGGATAACTAACGATCCATCTACCAGCGCCAGCAAAGCGGAAATAGTATGGAGGTCGACTAGTATGGAGCCAAGTCTCCCTCGGAATCGCGGTTTTGTCAGAAAAGGACCGATTACTGTAGGAGGTGAATGGCGAAGAGACATGTCACGATTGTGGACGTTTGTTGTTGTCTGTCACTGAAGAATCGCGAATCAACTTGCGCATTGAATGTTACTGTTCGCTGAGTTTGGTCCACTGGCATGTCAAGGGCGTGACCGGCGAAACTGCGTACCTCCCCCGTGGGCCACACACAGGCTACTGCACTGGCACTGACTGTGCCCTGCGCCGAGTCGCTGGCCCACTCACTGTCTCCCCACGACCTATACGTGCTCAATCGGGGAGCGCCGATCGCGCACATCTTCGTGTCACCACGGCTCAGATCACGCACCCGCCTGAACTTTGTGCCGCAAATTGTGCGTGACCGCGTGGTGCCGATGACAGAGGTTCTATCTCTTGCGTCTGATCTTGCATCTTATACGCCAGCGAATCGCATGCCACGAAGTGGTCTGGTGTAGGAAGGCGGTGACCACCCTTGTTTGTCAAACAGTGCAGAGATCCCACGGTTCCAGATCACGCTCGAGGAGAAAAGATAACAAACAAGCGTTCTTGGGCGCCGCTTCCGTCGAGGACCTGTCTGTGGAGAGTTGGTGCATCACATTACAGGTACCACAGTGTACTCCTCTTTCAATCAAGATATCACAAGCGTCAGCAGCATGAGAAATTAGGCAGAACAGGCCCGGTGATGACGGCTGGGATTTCCTAGTGACGAGGAGCGACGACAGAAAAAAGCTGTCATCGATATCGCTCGCTACAGCTGCAAGCGGTAAGATTATGAAGTGACCCGCGACCGATGAGTGAGATATATAGCAGCCGAGAGATAATGGAGATATATTACAGACATGCTCCTAGTACGCGTCCGGCGAGGCATCCCGATAACCTGGCAACCCAATTACCGTTCCTATCACCAATACTCCGGGGTACGACACGGGGGGACGACTCCAGGCGGGCGCTTCCTGCGCTCCGCCTCCCAGCGCGCGATCCAGGTAGAGATCTTCGCGCGGCTCGCGGCGCTCTCGACGTTCACTGTCGGGACGATGCGCGCCCAGTCGAGCGACAGCGTGAAGCACGTGAGCTCGAAGAACGAGCTGTGCTCCGAGTACGGCACGCCGAAGAGCTGCGCGCTCGGCGTCGAGCCGCGGGCGGGCCGGAGATGTGCGTGTGTGAACTCGCGGTGTGGTGGTCGCGCGAGGGTGGAGCCGACGGACGGCGTCGAGCTGGTACCAGCGGGCGGGGAGTAGCTGTGTCGTGAAGGTATAGTGTGGTTCGGCTGTCGCGGAACGAAAGGAGACTCACGTCCATCCGGTCGGACGGAAGGCAACCGCCTTGGTCCAGTGCCCGTTCCACCGTCCCATATACTCCTTCAGGTGGTCTGACGTGGCAACGTTTAGAGGGACTAAGTGAGCGTTCGCCGAGAAAGGATCCGCAGTTAGCATTCGGTGCAGTTCCGGGTCGGATTGACACCGAAGGACCGCGGCTTTCCGTTGATCACAGTAGATCTTCGAATCCAGTGCTTTTGCGATAGCTGGAAGGAATAGTCAGTACCAGTGTTCCTACACCTCACGTATGGATCAGACCTTTCACAATGCGCTCCTTTCCGATGGAATATGTGCTGTTCCGATGTCAGGTTTCACATACATGAACCTTAATACACAAGGCGACGCACCCGACGAGGATGAGTGTGTTGGCAAGTTTTTTTTTTTTTTTGGACCATTGTGTTGGCGAGTTTGTCGTCACCTTTTGCTTCTAATTTAGGTATTAGGGTGAACCACGTGAACCATTTACTCACGGTGCCCTTCACTGCGTGCAAAGCAGAGTTTTCCAACCAATAAAACCCTTAGAAAACCCTAAAAAAACCCTTGATAAGTGGTTATGTTTAACACTCCATAGGGTTTTCTATGGGTTTTATTGGTCTGAAAACCCTGCTTTGCACACAGTGCTTGTCATCTTCCGCCAATCCTTTACTGGAAACCAAGTGTTTGGAGAGCTCTGCGCATGCAGAAATTACCTGCACCTGGGCAGGAAACAAATACTATCGCTCAATGAGTAGGAGGCACCAGATACCTTCGCTTCGGCTCACCCTGGGATTAAGATACGTTGTATCCAAGTATATAATCTCGATTCTTTTGTCCTTCACAGCCGGGTGGAGTGTGTGCTGTGGCGATGCTCTGAAGTCTCCACAATGAAGGTACCGGAATGTTCTAACTGAGCCCACGTGGCTCAACTTGTAAGTGCTGTCACCAACATTCATGGTCTGCGGACCCTCAAAGAAGAATAGCGAAGACCCTGGACCTTTGAAACGTATGCATGTCAGACCAGCTGGGTAACCTGACCAAAACTTACAATGATCTGCTTCAATGAGGGTCACTGTGACACCACCTGAATTGGGATATCGCAGCATGCATGGAAGGTAGAACCACGCTGGCCACAATCGACTGGATCTACTCGGGTTGGGCGCTCCAACACGATCTCGTCGTTGGGTATGCATGTACATCTATCTCTACGTTCCGCACTGGGGCTTACAGCAGGTTCCATATTGATAGATACCCGTCATTTCGAATACACAAGTGGACTTCCGAAATGTCAGAGCGGGATTCATAATTAAGATAAGGAAAACATTATTTGAAAATGGGTTATTTTAGGAAATTGGGGTTATGGCATAGTTATCTGCTTTTTCATGCTCAGCAGTTGTAGAGCGAGCCCACCCTCTGTCTGGGAAAGTGCTGTAATAGTCAGTGGACATCTGCATGGTGTGAAATGTTACATGAACACATTGGGTTTGGGGATGTGTCAGTCTGGAATTACTAAGACCATGAGCAGATGCAGAGTCAGGCTGTTGAACCATATAGTACTACATGCCTTGGTGGCAGCTGACAAAGCTACCTCACATTGCCACATCACCACTGTCTCATCATCCAACCACCTTGTCTGCTCACTTTATGTTATTATTCCTGTTCTCCTGTACAATATGACCTGCTTTCTTTCTTATCTTGCCTCATGTTTGATTGTGCTTCTACCTATGATCAACTTCGATTTAACCCTCAGCTTCTATCTTGCACCTACCACATGACCATTAGGAAGGCCGGTTTTATGACTTTTAGAACCCACTGACATCATTTGAATTCTGCATGCCTCTGCAGAATTCCCTTGTCTCCCTTATGGACTTCCCTGTCATCTTACCCAGTTAGCTTGCTGGGGCCAGTACCCCAGGATTGCACCATATGTTTGCGACTCGCAAACACCCTGTACTAGTATATAAGTCATGCCCTACCTAGCTTGTATGGTAGACTTGACTTCATGTGTAATACCACATCATCATTGCCTCACGAATCCTGTAGCGGTATGACACCTTGCTATGTCAAGCTCAAGTGTGAACTGGAAGTGAACTGTCTGGTGAGCACACCCAAGCCTGGCGTGGAGATAAATCACGCGCTAACGCACAGTCACAGCGGAGTGGACAGTTGGCTTAGAGTCTTTATACAAGAACTCAAGATGTCAGTGATCATGCTGTGGTACGCTGAGTGGAGAACCAAGAGGACAAGTTAGATTGGAGTAGAGTAAGGAGTACAGAGGAATATGCACCTGAGTGGAGAACCAAGAGGACAAGTTGGTTCCACTCAGGACACTACAGAGAAGTTTATATATGCTACTGGAGCTGAGCTGGAACTGAGTCTGAACGCTATTACTAAGTGTACAGTAAGACTCCCTGACTCAGGAGCTGACGTGTTGTATCTATTAATAGCGCTATCTATTGTGCTGACTGATGCACTAGTCATAGCGCTGACGTGATGCCTTATCTTGCTGAGTAAAACCTAATACAGCAAGTAAGGGTAAACTACTAAGCGTGGTCTAGAGCTATCTAGAATGTTCCTTCCTTATCTACCAATTGCATAAGTCCATACGTATATGGAATGTGACTGGATTGGGTTGTCCCATTAAGGGTGCAATTATCCCAGGGTCACGTGCTTAAGGGTGCACATGATGGCAGCATGTGACTGATGAAGTCTCATACTTTAGCCCCTTATATCTTCCTTGGATAATTCCAGAAAAATAGGGAAAATAATGTACACGTCCATGACAAATCCCTTGACTTGCTGATTGCACTTGAGTCCCCATTTTCACTCGCACCTTCGCTTGAGTGCTGCCTTCCACTAATATCCTTGTGTCCCTGGGAGACCAAGTGATACTTGTTCATCATCGAACTGAGTCTTAACCAACTTGCACCTTGCCGATCCTGTTGACTTACTGAAGTACATGTTGTACTTAATACCCCTATGGTGGTGTTACATTAAGTCAAGTCTCTCACAGTGGCGACATTCAGTCATAGTTGAACCAAGTTCAAGCCTGAGTATATTGACCATCTCAGCTCTGACAAACTATCTGAAAGAATCAAAGGAGCTGTGGTCTGGGCAGAGAATAATGAAGTTGAAGGGTACTTCATCTTTGACCCTACAACACAATCATACCAACAGATCTATTACCTTGAAGACAGACACCTTTGGGCCTTCATAGAATACTCCCTGAACGAGGGAGTGTGGTACACTACTGGACCAGTACCCCTCACCCTACAAACCAGACTGTTGGGGTCATCTCACCCCTTGGGAATTGACATTGACCCTCCAAGCACCCCATCCCCAAGCATATCCATCCCAACAACCAACCTTCCCACCTTGGCATTCCCATCATATGCAATGGCTCAACAAGGGCAACTATCCATGTCAGCAAGTACCACCCTCACTAGTGGGAGTGGAATACCCAGCAGAAGTGGAGCATCTGCCAAAGGAGTCCCTGTGAGTGGCAGTGGCGGTGGTGGTGGCAGTAGCAGTGGCAGTGGACTGGCCCTGGCTGGAGGAGCCACACCACCCATGCCAATCACAGGAGGGAGCAGCCGCCTGGGAGGAAACCCACCCTCAGAATTTGACGGGAATTGAGAGAAGAGCAAGGCATTTTTATGAGCCTTTAAACTATACTGAGGAATGAATCCCACCGTGGACCTATTGGCCATACCAGCACAACGTGCCATGACCTTCTTGTCCTACATCAGAGGACCACTTGTCGACGATTGGGTTGACAAACAGATGAAGTGGATTGAAGCCCAATTAGCAGGAGGAGTTCTATGAACCCAGGAAAACCTTTGGGCAGAAGTTGAAACTCAATTTATACAAGCCTATATGGACACAGCCAAACAGACAAAGGCCTGATGTTACAACTCCCACCCCCTTTCTTTCCTCCCTTATCTTGTCTTGTGTGTTCGTTGTACTTTTACAATACATTCCGATGCTTCGCGCTTCTTGGCTTCTATCTTGCACCTTGCGCCTCAGTGATGTGATGGCCAGTTTTACGCTGTCATGGATGCATACATTTATTTCCCTATTTTTCTGTATTTTTATGGAATTATCTGGAGGAGATATGAAGGGCCAAAGTACAAGATATCGTCAGTCACATGCCACCATCATGTGCACCTTCAAGCACGTGACCCTGGGATAGTTGTGCCCTTAATGGGACAACCTAATCCAGTCACACTCCCTTTATGTATGGACTCATATGATTTGTAACGCCACCACTGGCGTTAGTCCGACTTGGACACGAAAGAGCGTTCACGACTTAGCAGAATGTCTCTTCGAGGTCACGTGACCTGATCACGGGATACACGGCGCTTACGGGCACGTGATCCAAGCGTACACTAGGGCAAGTCGTGCCACTAGGTATTCCGATGCTCGATGAAGACGACTTGCTCTGAAAGAGACAAGCGAAGCACGCGTGGGAAGACAAATGAGAGTGGTGAATTGAAGAAGACCAAGATGGCGTATCTTGGTCTTCCTGAGCCACTATTTATACACATACGAGGTAGCTTTAAAGCCCCTCTCCAACCCGCACGACGAATAGCTAAAGTAGCTCGAACCCTACTACAGCTATCCTAGTAATGAGTCATGCCTTATGGGCATGTGATTCTACTGTCCTTTCTGACTAACGCGACTGTCCATGACACATTACTACTTACTAACGAGGTCATCACCGTAAGTAAGAGTCCGTTCCGTGCGTACCGTGACATTACCCCCTTTTCAGCCGCGACGACCACGGCGCCGAGTGGGGCCTATTCCTCCAAGCCATGCCTCCTGTCTCTCCGCGATCCGATCCAACATGTTGG
Source organism: Lactarius akahatsu (assembly GCA_021524915.1). NCBI lineage: Eukaryota > Fungi > Basidiomycota > Agaricomycetes > Russulales > Russulaceae > Lactarius > Lactarius akahatsu. Next base: position 30,127 of record JAKELL010000402.1, read on the forward strand.
CCATCTCTAATCGGAACTTGCAGCGGGCCAATTCCGACTGTACCCCTCCGAGCGCTTGAGCCAGCGCGTGAAGCCGCTGTTCCATCCTCTCAGCCTCGTGTCGATAGGCGCGGAATCTGGTTAACTCAGCTTTGAGCCTGACATCCTTCAACTCGTTCACCGCACGGTCCACCCTGTGTTGATTGCTGTGCCCTCCAACGAGGGCGAATAGGTCTTCTGGAGAGTAGTGGGGTTTACCGGCTTCCCGGACGTGCGGTTCGGCGTACAGGGGGCGACTGTAGACTTTGTCGCTGTCCTCTACGAGTCCGAGGACGAGAGGATCCGGCCCCGCGATGACTTGGATATAGGACGCTTGTTGGGTGACTCCTTGAGCGTCGGTGATGGGGTAGTGTACAAAGTCATCCCCTCGGTTGTGCTTGTATCCGTGAGGGGCAACGCGTGACGAGCCCCCGAGGTATCGGAGACGGACGGCGGGCAGGGTGGAGCTCGGGGTATCCACTACCACGCCGCCGCGGTATATGGGGCGGCCCGTGTTATCACAGGCGTATGGGGTTTCCCGAGGGTCGTCAGAGTCGGTGGCGGTAATGAGATAGGGTTGCTCAACAGGATACCATTCTCTCAGCGTCCCTTCTACCGCTTCGTACACTGCTCTCTCAGCGTCTCTGTGTGTTGGCGGCGTCGGTGGTAGACGACTGCCCTCTTGGCTGCTGCTACTGCCAGCTGCCGTCGTCTCCAGTCTTCTGCCGACGGCTTCCAGTCCCGCGTCTTCATCCACTCCTGCCATCTCAGGGTTGCGGGCGTCTTCTTCCGCTTGGAATTCGATACGCACGGGGAGAGGTCGAGATGAGGGACTCGCAAAGAGTCTGACAGCTGTACGAAGCCGAGTAATTTCGGCTTCTGTATACGGGGCAGTGTTGAGGCGATCGCCGTTTGGGTTGAGGAGCCAGTACGTGGCGGGCTGGTCTGGATCCTCGACGTCGATGATGGATTGTACGTTGTTGAGGGCCGTCCTGAGCTCTTCGTGGGTGAGGCTGTTGACGAGGCGGGTAGCGAGAGAGGAGGGAGAGGAGGAAGTGGGAAGAGACATTTCTGAGTGGGTGAGGAATCCAGCGTGAAGGGATGGGGGCAACTTAGCGTCGCGTGTCCGGTTTATATATATCCTGGCTGCAGTTGAACTCCGCTCGTACTCCGCTATGGCTTCGTCAGCGAATATGTCATTCTTGTTGACCCACTGATTCTCCGAGTCTGGGTATCCCTTCCATTTCACGAGGTATTGGAGTTTTTTGCTCCGGCCGAAGCGCCTTGAATCTAGAATTTGCTCCACTTCATACTCCTCTTCTCCATTCACTAGGTCCGGCGGTGGGCGTTGAAAGTTTTCCCCGTGCATGGGCGTTTCTCGATAGGGCGTGAGTAAATCAATGTGAAACACGGGGTGGATGCTCCACTGCGTGGGGAGTTGGAGTTGGTAGTTGACCGGTGACAGTGCTCGTGTAATTCGGAATGGGCCATGTCGTCGTGCCGCAAGCTTGGCTGTCGGTTGATTGGTTCGCAGATGTCGCCCTTCTAGCCACACTTGATCCCCCACTTGGTACTTGGGTGTGTTCCGATGCTTGATCCATAGCGATTGTGCCTTTTTGATAAGGTTCTGAGCTTCTTTCCGTGCCTCTCGGAATTGCTGGAGTCGTGTGAGTACCTGTGGGATAGGGGATGGCTTGTCGATCCAATCAGCACGCGGATCGTATCCCATCATAAGTGAAAAAGGGGACTTCCTCGTCGCCTCGTGTGGCCAGTTATTGTGCGCGAACTCCGCCATTGGTAGGAATTGCGCCCAATTATCTTGACGCTCGTTGGTCCAGAACCTCAGATATTGTTCCAGCCATTGATTGGTCCTTTCCGATTGTCCATCAGTTCGGGGATGGTACGCCGTGGAGATGTTCTGGTAGATGCCGAGGATTCGGCATAATTCGCGTGTGAATTTCGATGCGAATCTCGGGTCGCGGTCGCTGATAATTTTTGCCGGTAATCCGAATCTCCGAAACACGTGAGCAACGTACAGTGCAGCGGTTCCTTCCGCGGATATCTCCTCGTTGCAGGGGATGAATACTGACGCTTTGGTGCAGTCGTGGTCAGTTGCGGTGAGGATCGAATCGTATCCCTGTGACTCCGGTAGTTTAGTGATGAAGTCGAGAGCGATGACTTCGAATGGCTTAGCGTCAGGTGTTGGCGTGATGGGCATTAGTGGGGCTTGCGTCGGGCGGTTGTTGACTTTGTGGCGTTGACATTCCGCGCAGCCCTGAACGTACTCGGTGACGTGTTTCAACATGTTTGGCCACCAGTGGTCACGCTCAATGATCCTCGCGGTTCGCTTGATTCCCGGGTGACCGTAAACGGGGGGGTCGTGATGGTTGGCAATGACCGTGCGGATTTCTTCTGGGCCTCCGGTGATTACTCATGCGCCTTGGTGGTACCAAACCCCTTCGATCTTCTTGAGCTTGTGCGGATCTACCCAGGGGCATAGGATGCTTTCGTCTTGTTCGAGGGTTTCCGGTGATTGCGTGGTGGTGTTTCGCACGAATACCTTCTCGGGTAGGACGATGACTCCTTCGTTGTCTCGCTCTCCTTTGTCGTAGTCGGGTCTTCGTGACAGCGCATCTGCGCGGCCATTGTTGGTCCCCTTGATGTGGTGGATCTCGAAGTCGTATTCCATAAGTTCCAGAACTTCTCGAGCTACGCGGCGACTTATCTTCTGCTGTTACGTTAGGCTCGCCCTAACGATGCTCGACTTGAGTGATGACAGAGTGGCCTGGTAATGGGGGCGACTTAGCGAATATAGATACACGCCCTTAGTGGGAACGTGATCGTCTCAGGCACTGGGGCGACGGCCACCAGGCGTACAAGTCGTCGGACGATCTGCCTTACAAAGGACAGACGCACTAGCAGGCAGATGAAGAGAATGAGACAGAGGAGGAGAGATTGGAGAAGTGCGATGGTGATTCAAGAAGACCAAGCTAAGGAGCTCGGTCTTCGTACAGCCAGCTAGATATACAGTTGACGAGGAGCTTTGAAGCTCCTCCTGAACGTAAGGTACCCAGTAGCAATAGTAGCTCGAACCCTACTACAACTGTCCTAGGTATGAGTCGAGTCTGATAGCGAGTACATGTGATAACACAGCCGATAAGGCTGACTGAGACGACTGTCCCTGACTAATACTAGGGTAGTCAGAACCCCACGAGCCTGTAGTCCGTACCAATGAGTCCGATCGCAACATCTGTGGTGTCTTCCAGTGTGTGAGGTTGAGGTGGTCGGAGAAGATTTTGATCTTGTGTGGTGAGCCTGCCAGGAACGGTCTCCAGTGTCATAGTGCCTTGACAATCGCCAGAAGTTCCAGGTCATAGATGTCGTAGTTACGTTCCGCTTCGTTTAGGGTGGCCGAGAAGTAGCCGAGGGGGTGTCTTTTCCCGTCTTGCTTCTTCTGTAGGAGCACTGCACCTACTGCGTATCCCGATGCGTCTACTTCGAGTTCGAATTGGTCTGTCAGCATGGGGTGTGCGAGTACCGGTTCGCTTGTGACCAGGCGTTTGAGGGTTTGGAAGGCCGTCTCTTCGTCTTTACCCCACGTCCACTCTGCGTCCTTGCGTGTGAGTTTGTTGAGGGCTCGTGCATATGTGGCGAAACCGCGAATGAAGAGGCGGTAAAAATTGCAGAAGCCCAAAAATGAGCGTACGTCACGTACTTTCGTGGGTGTGGGCCAGTCGCGTATGCCAGCAATTTTTACGGGGTCCATGCGGGTCACCCCCTTTTCAAGAATTACCCCCAGGTAATCCATTCGCGGTTGGTGGAATGTACATTTGGACGGTTTGAAGTATAGGTCGTGGTCCATCGCGATTTGAAGTACGGCGCATACTGCGTCTATGTGTGCCTGGAGTCCTACGTGTTCAAGGGTTGCGATACCGATGTCGTCCATGTAGACACGGATGATTGTACCCATTGCTGCGAAAATGCGAATTGTATCGCCTAAGATGTCGTTCATCATGTTCTGGAACGTCGCCGGTGAGTTTGTAAGTCCGAAGTACATGACGAGGGGTTCGAATAATCCGTATTTCGTTTTGAACGCGGCCTTGTGTTCATCGCCCTCTTTGATCCGTATGTTGTTGTACCCCCAGCGGATGTCGAGTTTGGTGAATATGTGTCCATTTCCGAGGTCGTTGATGAGTTCCGACATGAGAGGTAGCGGGTATTGGTTGCGCACCGTGCAGGCGTTGATTCGCCGGTAGTCTTGTACTGGTCTCAGTTTTCCGTCCTTTTTCTTGATAAAGAAGAATGACGAGGCGTAGGGTGACTTTGAGGGTCTGATGTATCCTAGCTTGAGTTGCTCGTCTAGCCATTCGCGTAGTTGTCCGTCCTCGTCTTGTGACATTGGGTATACTTTGCAATCGATGCTGGGGGGTGTGCCCGGTTTGAAGTCAATTGCATGGTCCCAAGGTCGTGATGGTGGGAATCGGTGGGAGGCTTCCTCGCTGAAGATTTTCGCAAAGCGTTGATATGGTTCTGGGAGGGCTTCCACGACGGTGTTCTGGTTAGCTGCGATGGCTAGTTCGGTAGCTGTGGTACGTATCTGGCATTCTTCTTCGAGTTTTTGAACGATGTCTTCGGCTTCGTCTTGAGTCATTGCACCGGCGATGGTGGTTTGTGCTTCCATGGGGTTGATTGATCGAAGCACTACTGGGAGGGCTCCTTCGTGGATGGTGGCGTGCGCCCAGCTGATAGTTGGTTCGTAGGTTGCTAGCCAGGGATATCCGAGGACGAGATCTTCGTTTCCTATGTCGGTGACGAGGAATCTCATGGTTTTAGAAACGTTATTGGTCTGGACGTTTAGATCAATGAAGTGTGTAATGGACCCAGCTTTATTTTCTGTGTTATCAATGTTCCAGATTTTCTTTGGTTTTTCGAGGGCTTGTAGCCCAAGGCCCATACGTTTAGCGAATGCGGGTCTTATGAAGTTGTCGGTGGCTCCGGAGTCGACGAGCCCTTTGATGTCGGCCATAGAGTAATTTGTACGAATCGATACTGGAATTCGGAGCGAACGGTAGCGAGTCATGATTACAGAATTACAATTGACTGCCCTCACCCAGGCCGATGGGTTCAGGCGTCCTGAAAACCCTCTTGGGTCCAGAGATCTTTGAATACAAGGTCCTTGACCTCGTCACTAGCCCCTCTTAGTGTTTCCATCCACCCCTTGGCTTGTTCTTCGGCTGTGGTTTCTGTGCGGCGTGCGGTTGCGGGTTCTTGGTAGTAGTCGGTTTCCGTGCTGCAACTCGTACTTGCGCGTGGTTGGAATTGTTGTCTGGGCTTCCTGGGGCGTGTACAGTCTCGTGAGAAGTGACCCGGATTATTGCAGTTATAGCAGATGACTTCCCGCATGTCTCGACGTTGCCCTCCTGCTCTGTTTTGTCCGTTCCTTAGGGGAAACGGTGGTCGTGGGTTTCCTCGGTTCGGGTCTCCTACTTCCGCAAGGCGCGCACGGGTTCTATCCGCTGACGTGTCCATGGCGTTTGGGTCGTAGCGCGGTGGTGGGAACCTGGGTGGTGCCCACTGCGGGGCGTATCCACGGTTTTGCTGTGGTCGTGGTGTTGGGGCATTGCGGGGCGTGGTGGCGAGTCCTAGGCGAGCACGTAGGTGGATGTATTGCTTTTGCCTGCGCAGTGCCGCTTCCTTCCATTCGTTGAAGGTTTGCGGGTCATCCAGCTCGTAGATTTTGGTGAACAGGGCTCTCGGGAGACCCGCCGTGAATCGGTCCAGCGTTTGGCGGTCGTTGAGGCGGTAGTCAGCCTTCCGTGCCAACTGTTCGAAATTGGTGACGTACGAGTCAATGTCATCGCCGACCATCTTAAATCCCTTGGCTAGGGTGGCTTGCGCTTGCTCCTGTTCGAGTACGTTCGAGAAGTGGTTGGAAAATCCTGCAGTCAAGGTGTCCCATAGGAATGGGTCGTATCGACTGCGTCCTTGATGTAGCTCGTTGTTGAGCCACTGGAGAAATCCGAGCGTCCAATTGGATACTCGTGGGCCTTTGATGAAGCCTAAGAACAGCAGGCATCGCCGGTAGACATTGGTCATGATTGGCGCTTCTGAATTTTGTCCCCAGTATATGTGCCACTGCGTGAGGAAAGATTCGTACTCATCTCTGTTTCCGTCGAATATAGTCGGGGTTTCCCCTACTAGCTTGTCTGATCCGTGTTGTGCTCCTGGCGCTGGTCCCGCTGCTGGCGGTGGTGGGGGTGGCGGTCCTCCACCGAAAGGGTCTCCTCCGCCTCCTCCTCCGAATTGAGGTTGTCTTCCTCCGTGTGGCGGTCTCCTGTCTCCTGGTGGTCCTTGACCAAAGGGTCCTCCACGCCTTCTGGGTGGTGGGGGTCCCCCTGCGCCTGGTGGTGGGTCGGGGACGTCTGGGCCTACCGCTCTGAAGATGGCCGCGTCGTCTGCGGTCATACGGTGTCCCGTTGTTGGGTTGATGGGGCGCAGGTAGGATTCTGCTTCTTCGGTAATTCTCCTGGCTTCTTCGAGGGCTAGATCCTCTTGGGTGATTGTTGCTGTTGCCATGTCTGCGGGTGGGCGTACTTCGATATTCTCAGGTTCGTTGATGCGTAGGGACTCAGCTGTCTGTATTATTTCCCCCACTTCGGATTCTTCGTCGTTGTCGGTTTCTTCGTCGTCTCCGCTAGTTTCGGATGGTGCCGGGGTTCTTGGTTCGGACGTGCTGGGTTCTTCTTCGGGTTGTCCGTCTATGCGTCCCCACTCTTCACGTGTGGGTAGGTTCCTTGCGTCGATGTCGCAGTTGTAGTTTCTTCCTGCGGGTCGTACTGCGTCGTATCGGTTGTCTACGGGGTTCCAAGTGATCTCGACCCAGCACAAGTTGTCAAAATTGAACTCAACGGGGCGGTATCGGGTTGGCCCCGACGCGAAGTCTACAAAGTATCCTGTTTCCCCTCGGTATTCTCTCCACCTAGTGGCTCCTAGGAACTGTGTTGGTACGTTGCGGTCTCCTCGTCGTTCGAGGGAGTAGGTCTGAAAATTTCTCCACTGGTCTCGAGTTGTGAACGCCACAATGAAGGATCTTGGTCTTAATGTAACGCCACCACTGGCGTTAGTCCGACTTGGACACGAAAGAGCGTTCACGACTTAGCAGAATGTCTCTTCGAGGTCACGTGACCTGATCACGGGATACACGGCGCTTACGGGCACGTGATCCAAGCGTACACTAGGGCAAGTCGTGCCACTAGGTATTCCGATGCTCGATGAAGACGACTTGCTCTGAAAGAGACAAGCGAAGCACGCGTGGGAAGACAAATGAGAGTGGTGAATTGAAGAAGACCAAGATGGCGTATCTTGGTCTTCCTGAGCCACTATTTATACACATATGAGGTAGCTTTAAAGCCCCTCTCCAACCCGCACGACGAATAGCTAAAGTAGCTCGAACCCTACTACAGCTATCCTAGTAATGAGTCATGCCTTATGGGCATGTGATTCTACTGTCCTTTCTGACTAACGCGACTGTCCATGACACATTACTACTTACTAACAAGGTCATCACCGTAAGTAAGAGTCCGTTCCGTGCGTACCGTGACATGATTGGTAGATAAGGATGGAACATTCTAGATAGTTCTAGAACACGCTTAGTAGTTTATGCTTACTTGCTGTATTAGGTTTTACTCAGCAAGATAAGGCATCGCATCAGTGCCATGACCAGTGCATCAGTCAGCACAATAGATAGTGCTATTAATAGACACGACGCGTCAGCTCCCAAGTCATGGAGTCTTACTGTACACTTAGTAATAGTGTTTAGACTCAGTTCAAGCTCAGCTCCAGTAGCGTATATAAACCCTCCTGTAGCATCCTGAGTGGAACCAACTTGTCCTCTTGGTTCTCCACTCAGGTGTGCATTCTCCTGTACTCCTTACTCTACTTCAATCTAACTTGTCCTCTTGGTTCTCCACTCAGCATGCCACTGTGTGATCACTGATAGTTTGAATCCTTGTATAAAGGTTCCACATCACCATTGTTACGGGTCTAGCAGAACGGACTCTTACTTACGACTATGACCTTGTTAGTAAGAAGTAATGTGTCATGGACAGTCATATCAGTCAGCACGTAGCACAATCACATGCCAATGTGGCATGAGTCAACACTAGGATAGCGATAGTAGGGTTTGAGCTACATACACTATTCATCGTATGGGTTCAAGAGGAGCTTTAAAGCGTCCTCGTATATGTATAAATACTGGATCGATAAGACCAAGATAAGTCATCTTGGTCTTCTTCGAATCACCACCTTCTCATCATCTTCATTGCGTGCTTCACTTGTCTCCTCAAGAGCAAGTCATCTTCATCAATCTTCAGACTACCTAGTGGCACGACTTGCCCTAGTGTACCTTTGGATCACGTGCTGGATAAGCGCCGTGCATCCCGTGACTGGGTTGCGTGACCTCGAAGACTTATTTCGCTAAGTCGTGAATGCCCTCTCGCAGTCCAAGTCAGACTAACGCCAGTGGTGGCGTTACAACCATCCACTCCGCCATGACTGCACACTTAGCACGTGATTTATCTCCGCGCTAGGTTTGGGTGTGTTCACCTGACAGTTCATCTCACTTCACACTTGGACTTAGCATAGCGAGGTGTCATACCGCTACATTAGGACAAGTTCCCTTTCACACTCTTGAGCCCTCCATGCTCACCAGTTATCCATTTCTCCTTAGGTGGTTGATGACCATCAGTCCTTTGTATTACCCACCTCACTCTTTGCCTGGGGACCTCCACATGCAGAATCTGTGCATTTGTGGTACAACTCTAGTGTCCATAGAGTCAGCATAGATTGTGCTTGCCTTTATTGGGTCTATCTGGTCATCAGTAGACACCTCTGGGTACTGGCTGCAGAACTGGTCACCACGCCAGATAAGCTGCAGTTAGACGCTGAGCCAGCCAGGCCTAGCCTGCGACAGCTGTACGCGTAGTAACCAGAAAAGTTTGAGAGCGCTTCGGTGTGAGAGGCAGCCAACAGGTCGAGAAGACTGAGGCAGACAGCCTTGTGGCTCTATACATAACCTTACATTATTCCTGAGTGTCCCTTTATCACCACTGCCTTGTGCAGTGTGAAACATCACTGTGTATTGGTCTAGCTTGATAGGGCATTCCAGTCATCCTCAAGTTAGCATTACGCACTCATTGTATCCTGTCATCACAAAACCACCTCATACATATTCCCAAACTGCCTTGCATATTTGCGAACGTTTGTACTCGTCTTTGTCGTCTCTTTAGGAGGAGACAAGCCTCTATCACACCACCCACAACTCAAGCCTCTGCTTTGGCATTGCTTCACGTACACCCGGACACTCAGTCTGAACAAGACCGAATCCCATCACCAGTGTACACATCACCATCCCCTACAGCCTCAGTGGAATCCTTTCACTCTGCCCACTCCTCCTCCCAAGCGACGCTTGCCCAGTCAGGCAAAAGCTTCATAGACGAAGATGGTGTCAACATCCGTTACCAGGGGTTCCAGTTAGAACTACCCCCTCGTAACCTCGCCGAGCAATATGTGCAGGCAATTTTCCACGACCCAGAGTTCTGTTACACATTACTAGAGCTTTACAGCCTAGAAATCCCCGTACTCGGAACCAATTTCACAGTCCCGCAGCTGATAGCCATTGCTGTGAACCTCATCCCTCATCTTGAATTGCCCCCTCACCCACTCATTGCCCACATAGGGGAAGACGAAGAATGTAGCTCCCAAGAAAGGGAAACAGACAGCTCATCTAGCACAAGCTCAGTATCCCAGCGGAGCTTGCTTGAAATTCACCCTCCCTCCTCCCACTAAAAAAGAGAAGGAGTTCATATCTCGTATGTCACGATCGCGGGAATGGACGCTTACTATACGGATATGACCACGTTAGTAAGTAGCAATGAGTCATGGACAGAAAGATCAGTCAGCGCGTAGCACAATCACATGCCATTAGGGCATGAGTCAACACTAGGATAGCTGTAGTAGGGTTCGAGCTACTTTAGCTATTCGTCGTACGGATTGGAGAGGAGCTTTAAAGCTTCCTCATAAGATGTATAAATAGGGGCTTAGGGAGACCAAGATTTGCCATCTTGGTCTTCTTCAACTCACCACTTCTATTCGTCTCTTTACGCGCGCTTCGCTTGTCTCTTTCTGAGCAAGTCGTCTTCATCATCAGATTACCTAGTGGCACGACGTGCCCTAGTGTACGCTCGGATCACGTGCCCGTAAGCGCCGTGTATCCCGTGATTAGGTCACGTGACCTTGAAGAAGATATTCTGCTAAGTCGTGAACGCCCTTTCGTGTCCAAGTCGGACTAACGCCAGTGGTGGTGTTACATTAAGA
>JAKELL010000403.1:0-40219 GCA_021524915.1 Lactarius akahatsu
GCGAATTGCGCGTAGCAGAGGTGAGAATGAAGTGGTGATTGAAGAAGACCAAGATGCATCTGTAAAAGTGGGACCTGTCAAAAGCCGTCAGTGACTGGTCCTGACCAGTCTCTGACAGCTTTTGACAGGTCCCACTTTTACAGATGCTGGCGTATCTTGGTCTTATCGAGCCACTATTTATACATGTATGAGGACACTTTAAAGCTCCTCTTGGAATCGTACGACTAGTAGTGTAAGTAGCTCGAACCCTACTACAGCTACCATGTGATAAGTACATGCCACATCGGCATGTGATTCTACTACTGTGCTGACTGTCCCCTTTGTCCATGACTCATTACTACTTACTAACGTGGTCATATCTGTATAGTAAGCGTCCGTTCTCGCGGTCGTGACATCACCCCCTTTTCAGCTGCAACGCCCATGGCACCGAGTGGGGCCTATCCCTCCTACCCAGGCTTCCTGTCGCTCTGTAATCCGATCCAACACGTTAGCCATTTCGAGGTGGAACTTGCAGCGAGCGAGCTCTGCCTGGACCCCTCCGAGTGCTTGTGCCAGGGCGTGAAGCCTCTGCTCCATCCTCTCGGCCTCGTGTCGGTAGGCGCAGAAACGGGTTACCTCTGCCTTGACTCCTATGTCCCTCAACTCGTTCAACGCCTGGTCCGTTCAGTGTTGGTTGCTATGTCCGCCGATGAGGGCGTATAGGTCTTCGGGGGCGTAGTGGGGTTTGCCCGCTTCGCGTACCTGCGGTTCTGCGTATAGGGGTCGGCTGTAGACCTTGTTGCTGTCGTCGACGAGGCCTAATACGAGGGGGTCGGGGCCAGCGACCACTTGAACGAAGGTCGCTTGGCGCGTCACCGCCTGTGCATCGGTGATGGGGTAATGGACGAAGTCGTCCCCCCGATTGTGTTTGTAGCCATGTGGGGCTGTGCGAGTGTTGCCTCTGTTGCGCAGCAATGCACGCAGTGTACAGGTAGACCCTTACCTGAATAGAGAGCTTAGACGAGGCTTAGAGTGAAGCAGAGGAAGCTCAGAGTGGGGTGGAGAGAGATGTGTATAGGTACTCACTCCTATAGTAGGATTTATATACTCTATGGTCCACCCATGTCCGTTTGGGGAAAAGTGATGAGTAGAGGCGTCCACAATATCGCGTTTTCAGTGTCGCCTAATGTCTAATCACCGGTGGACTCAGAATAATCCCTTAAGGGGATTCTGTACGTATATCGTATGACTAAATACTCCGAATTACGTGTATAGCATAACTAATCGTACTGTCATTCCTACGTAATGAGCCTTATAGTAAGTATTACGGCTCAACACTCCCCCTTGCTAAGTGCAGCTACTAAGCGCTCTAAGCAAGTGTGTAAGGCGAATTAATATTCTAGCCATGATTAGAAGGGAGTCTATCTCGGAACCATGAGAGCAGTTTCGAGACCGAGTTCTCTTCACCATCCCATTTCAGCTTTTGAACTATTACAGTTCATTGGGCCGATTTTTGGTATAATGAGCAGAAATGTTGTGATTCTCTGGTTGAGAAGAATCTATGTATTCGGAAGACAATGTCTTCAAGCGTCGCTCGATATACCTTCCATAGTATTAATGGAATTTTCAGGCTTGTCTCAAGGCCAAGTTTGTTGCCTTGTGACTTAGTTGGACAAGTAAAACTCAAGTCCTAACTGACTTCTGAATTTTTCGAACTTAATACGCCCTAGGTTCTTGGTAAACATATCTGCAGGATTTTCTGAACCATCTATAAAGAATAGTTCTATTTTCTTGTCCTTCACTACTTCTCTTATGTAGTGATAGCGTATATCAATATGTTTAATACGCTTCTCTTGGACAGGGTTTGAGGCCATAAAGATGGACCCCTGATTATCACCGCAGAGTGGTATTGGGCTTAGTTTGATGCCAAGCTCAGTAAAGAGTGACTTTATCCAAACTAATTGTCTGCTAGTATCCAACAGCGACATATATTCAGCTTCAGTGGAAGATAATGCAACTGTCTTTTGCGCTCTAGAATTCCAACTGAATATCCCATTAGCCAGTTTAACCATATAACCTGTGGTAGATCGCCTATTATCTGGGTTTGAAGCCCAGTCAGAGTCTGCATAGGCAATTAAGCCTCCATTTGATCTTCCATCATACACCAAAGAGTATGAAGAAGTCCCAAGCAAATAGCGACAGTGTAGCGGTATGACACCTCGCTATGTCAAGCTCAAGTGTGAACTAAAATAAGGTGAACTGTCAGGTGAGCACACCCAAGCCTGGCACGGAGATAAATCACGCGCTAACGTACAGTCACGGCGGAGGGACAATCGACTCGGAGTCTTTATGCAAGAACTCAAGATGTCAAGGTCACGCCGTGGTACGCTGAGTGGAGAACCAAGAGGACAAGTTTAGATTGGAGAGTAAGGAGTACAAGGAGAATACGCACCTGAGTGGAGAACCAAGAGGACAAGTTGGTTCCACTCAGGACGCTACAGGAGGGTTTATATACGCTACTGTGGCTGAGCTTGAACTGAGTCTAAACACTATTACTAAGTGTACAGTAAGACTCCATGACTCAGGAGCTGACGCGTCGTGTCTAATAATAGCGCTATCTATTGTGCTGACTGATGCACTAGTCATGGCGCTGACGCGATGCCTTATCTTGCTGAGTAAAACCTAATACAGCGAGTAAGCGTAAACTACTAAGCGAAGTCTAGAACTATCTAGAAGGTTCCTTCCTTATCTACCAATCGTGTGAGTCCGTACGTAAATGGAATGTGACCGGATTAGGTTGTCCCGTTAAGGGTGCAACTATCCCAGGGTCACGTGCTCAAAGGTGCACATGATGGCAGCATGTGACTAACAATATCTCGTACTTCGGCCCTTTATATCTTCCTCAGATAATTCCGTAAAAATACAGAAAAATAGGGAAAATAATATACGCGTCCATGACAGACAGATATAGAGTGCTCTGTTTAAATGGTCCTCTGAGGGGTTTGCAGCGAATTGTGATAGTTTAACAACTGCATAGGTGATGTCAGGGCGAGTCCCAAGCATTATGTATAGGAGTGAACCTATAACTTGCTGGTATTTGCTCCTGACGCTTGGGTTGACTGGTGAATTATTAGGTACAGGTTGGTACCCTTCAGGAAGTGGAGTCGCAGTTGCTTTCGCATCTATGAGTCCAATGTTACGTCTACCACGGACGCTTGCCTGACTTAGGCTTCTTGTTTAGTGGCGATCCGTACACGTCGATAATTGTGGTTGGCGAAGGTGCTTGCATAGAAGGCTGGATGGGGTTGAAGGCTTTCGTCCCGTCCAAAGTATGCGTGAAGGTCCTCGAGTTGCGGTACCCCTGCTGGGATATGGTCGATGTATTGGGCGTTGGCCCAAGTGGCGCTGTCGATGATGTAGAAGGTGTGGTAAGGGGACGCTACTCGATCGTTGCGATAGAGAAAGACTTGGTATGCTGCGGTGTCGGCGGGAAAGCTCACTGAACCACGAAGGGGCAGTCAAGGATAAGTCACGGGGATCCCTGGTCTTAAGGGGATATGCCGGACACTCACTTAAGAGGGGAAAGCCTCTTAGTAAAGACGAGTAGAAAGTGGTGGTATTGGAAGAAGACCAAGATGCCGTTCTTGGTCTTCGCACTAGTCTACTTGTACAGTTACGCGCGGGCTTTGAAGCGCCGCTTGAATACTAACTAGCCAATGGCGTAGGTACCGCGAACCCTAGTACCGCTATCCTAGTCATGAGTCACTACGAGTCATTCCGAGATCCGATCCGTTATCGTACAATTATCTATGCCGGAGCTTACCCGGCTGACTGATCCTACAAGTCCATGACGATATCACGCTGACGGCGATGTCATAGTCGACGCGTCAGTGTCCACTTCCCGGCCCGAGGCGCCGATCGATCCGAACCGTAACATCACCCCCTTCTTATGGTCGAGCCCCAGCTCGACCCCGCTGGGCTGCCTCCCTCTGCTCGGCGACTTGCTGTCCCGCCTCCAGGCCCGGCCGATAGGAGTCCCTCTCCGCTTCGATGCGTGTGATCGCATTGGCGCGCTGCAGACGGAGCACACATTCCCGTCGTACCCTGGCGATCTTGTCCAGCTCCTCTGTAAGCCTCGCCAACTCCGCCTCTTTTGCTTCCACCCCCGCTTGGGCGCAACGGTATCGGTGGACCTCTGCCGTTAGTGTGAGGTCCTTCATGCCTGTGAGGGCGCGGTCCACCAACTCCCGCATGACGCTGCGCTGATCTAAGAAGATCAGGTCGTCGTCGCAGTACGCGGTGTCTCGGGGATAGTCGTAGTTGGGGGCGGCGTGCACCGGCTTCCCGTACTGCTGGTCGCTGCCCCTCCTGTAGGCGAGGACGAACGGGTCCGCCGTAAGGATGAGCTGCGTATACCGAGCTGGGTGCAGCCGGTCCTGAGCATCGCGGATCTGGAAAGGGATATAGTGTACTCCCCTGTTGTGTCTGAACCCGAAGGGTGGAGGAGTCTCCACTTGGCGTCGGGAAATCGGGCTGTGTTCTTCCGCACGATAGATGCGGACCTTGGGTCGAGGATTTTGCGGCATACGGATAGGCTCCCCGTCTGTGGTGCATAGCGGAGGGGTTTCGTTGTGCGTGGTGGTGAGGTGGTTGCCGTAGACGAGGTGTTGGTGTAGAGGGCAATGTTCCTCTGATAGGTACCGGTCGAAGTCCCGGTCCTCTTGAACCTGAGCCTCGTCCGTATCGGGCTCCGCGGTCGTTGACATGTGGGCCGGCGAAGGATCTCTTGAACCAATTCTCGTAGCGGTTGGTGAAGGAAGGAGGGATGGTACGGGGGTAGGTGGACGACTGTCTCCGTTGTGAATGGACTGGGGAAGCGACAGGGGTGATGGTGGCGCGTCCTGAACGATGAGGGTAGGTTGTACTGAGGTGGGGAGTAGGTCGTCGAGGACATAGTGTACTTGGACTGGGGATGAGGACATGAGTATGTGGGAGAGTGGGTGAAGGAGATGGGGACGTCTCTTGGGTTTTCCCCGCGCTTATATGTGTTTCTCTGGCGGGGTTTGAACGTTTGAATTCCCGAATCGCCTCGTCAGCGAATACGTCATCCTTGGAGACCCACTGGTTGTCCGAGTCCGGGTATCCGCGCCACTTGACCAAATATTGCAACTTCCGTGTCCTGCCGAATCGCCGTGAGTCTAGAATCTTCTCGACTTCGTATTCCTCTTCTCCATCAATTAGATCCGGTGGTGGGCGCTGGTAATTTGGCCCGTGTGTGGGAGTTTCTTTGTACGGAGTAAGAAGGTCCGTGTGAAATACTGGGTGAATGCTCCACTGCGTGGGAAGTTCTAGGCGGTAGTTTACTGCAGACATCACCTGAGTGATCTGGAAGGGCCCATGTCTTCGGGGCGCAAGTTTTGCCGTTGGCTGGTTGGTACGTAGGTGGCGTCCTTCGAGCCACACGAGATCCCCGATTTGGTATTTTGGGGTGTCCTTGTGTTTGATCCACCCCTGCTGCGCTTTGATCATCAGTTCCTGGGCGCGCGTTCTAGCCTCTTTGAATTGCTGCGCCCGCAGTGCTACCTGTGGGATAGGGGATGGTCGATCGATCCAATCAGCGCGTGGGTTGTACCCCATGAGGATGTTGAAGGGAGATTCCTTGGTTGATTCGTTGGGCCAATTGTTATGCGTGAATTCTGCCATTGGTAGGTATTGCGTCCAGTCGTCTTGTCGTTCATTGACCCAGAACCTTAGGTACTGTTCTAGCCATTGGTTGGTTCGTTCTGATTGGCCATCGGTTCTGGGGTGATATGCGGTGGAGATGTTTTGCTCTATGCCGAGTATTTGGCACAGTTCGCGGGTGAACTTTGATGCGAATCTGGGGTCTCGATCGCTGATGATGCGCGCTGGCAGTCCGAATCTGGGAAAAACATGTGTCACGTACAGGGCCGCAGTTCCTTCTGCGCTTATTTCCTCCAGGCACGGGATAAATACTGCCGCTTTAGAGCAGTCGTGGTCTGTCACCGTCAGTATGGAGTCACAGCCGTTCGATTGGGGTAATTTGGTAATGAAGTCCAGGGCTATGACTTCGAACGGGGTTGCCTCCGGTTTCGGGAATATTGGTTGTAGGGGTGCGCGTGTTGGTCTGTTATTGACTTTGATTCGTTGACAGTCGGCGCATCCTTTAACGTAATCCTGTGCTTCTTGCCGAAGTCCTGGCCACCAGTAGTATCTTTCGATCAGTTTGATGGTTCGGTTGATTCCGGGGTGTCCGTAGGTGAGCGTGTCGTGGTGGGCTTGTATAATACGCTTCCGTTCGTGAGCGTCGCCTGTGACTACCCTTCGCCCCTCTTTGTACCAGGTGCCTTCGATGCGTTTGAGTCTGTGCAGGTCTATCCATTTCGTGATAGTGTCGTTGTCCTGGGTGTATACTGGGTATGTGGGCTGCATTTCTTCCACGGGAATTGTCGTGTTTATGCGTGTTGGGTTGTCCGTTGTGTCGATGGTCGCAGCTCTGACGAATATGTGGTCCGGGAGTACTGTGACTTGCTCGTTGTCGTGCTCTCCCTGGTCGTAGTCGGGTCTCCTTGATAGGGCGTCCGCTCTTCCGTTCGCCATACCCTTGATGTGGTGAATTTCTATGTCATATTCGGAGAGTTCTAGCACTTCCCTTGCTACCCGTCTACTAATCTTTTGCGGAGATCTCCAGTATTGCAGGTTCATGTGGTCGGAGAATACTTTGATTTTGTGGGGTGATCCGGCGAGGTATGGTCTCCAGTTCCTTAGTGCTTTGACGATGGCTAACAGTTCCAGGTCGTAGATGTCGTAGTTCCTCTCTGCTGCGTTGAGGGTGTTGGAGTAGTAGGCGATTGGGTGTCGTTTGTTGTCCTTATCGCGTTGAAGCAATACCGCTCCTACGGCGTATCCCGAGGCGTCGACTTCTAGTTCGAAGGGTTTGTCTAGTTCCGGGTGTTTGAGCACCGGTTCTTCCGTTACGAGGGTCTTGAGTTTGTCAAACGCTGCCTGTTGTTCTGTTCCCCATTGCCATTCCGCATCTTTGCGCGTGAGTTTGTTGAGTGGTCGTGCGTGATTGGCGAATCCTCGGATGAAGGCGCGGTAGAAGTTGCAAAATCCTAGGAATGATCGTACCTGTTTGACGTTTTTGGGGGTTGGCCAGTCGCGGATTCCGGAGATTTTGACAGGGTCCATGCGAATCACCCCCTTCTTAATGATTACCCCCAGGTAATCGAGGGTGTCTGAGTGGAAGGTGCATTTGTCCAATTTGAGGTAGAGGTCGTTCTGTTCCAGTAGGTCTAGGATGTCGTGGATGGCGTCCGTATGTGCTTCCTTCGTTGTGGCCGTGGCCACTCCAATATCGTCCATGTACACCCGAATGATGGTCCCTTTCTTTTCGTGGTATTCGATGAGGGGGGCGAAGATCCAGTTCATCATAGCTTGGAAAGTTGCCGGTGCGTTTGTCATGCCAAAGTACATTACCAGTGGTTCGAAGAACCCCCGCTTGGTTTTGAATGCCGCTTTGTGTTCGTCACCGGGTTTGATCCTGATGTTTGTGTATCCCCATCGGACGTCGAATTTCGAGAATATCCATCCCCCACTGAGGTCCGCAATCAGCTGTGGTATAAGCGGTAGGGGGTATTGGTTGCGTATGGTCCATGCATTGAGTTCCCTGTAATCCTGCACTGGGCGTAGCTTTCCGTCCTTCTTTTTGACGAAGAAGAAAGGGGCTGCGTACTGTGATTTGGATGGTCTGATGTATCCTTTTGCCAGTTGTTCGTCCAAAAATTCCTCTAGTGCTTTGTCCTCCGTTTGGTTAAGCGGATAGACTTTGCAGTTGATGTGGTCTGGGGCGTTCGGTTTGAGGTCGATGGCGTGATCCCAGGGTCTGGATGGTGGGAATCGATGGGATTCCTCCTCGCTGAATACCTTCGCGTGTCTCTTGTATTCCTCGGGAAGTTCCTTCTTTTCTGATGTCTCGTGTGCCGCGATTGCCAAGTCGGTCGCCATTGTTCGCAATTGTACCGGGATAGTTTCTTCCAGTTCTTCGAAGGCTTGCGTTCGTTCGTCATCCTGCATTTTTGTGATAATGCTTCGAAGTTCTGCCTGGACTGTTGCTTGGGTCGGTGGTTTGTTGGGGTTTGTGGTCCGTATGATGATAGGGTACTGTTTTGTGTCCATAGTAGCAGTAGCCCATTGTATCCGTGGCTGGAACGTTGCTAACCAGGGGTAACCGAGGATGATATCTTCCCCTCCTACGTTGGTGATTAGGAACTGGATGGTTTTAAGTTTCCCATCAGTTTGTATGTTTAGATCAACGTAATGGGTGATTTTTCCCCCTTTGTTGTGTGTTCCGTCAATGTTCCATATGTTACGCGGGTTTGGTAGTTCCTTGGTTCCCAGGTGCATTCTTCTAACGAAGTCTGGGTGTATGAAGTTGTGGGTGGCTCCTGAGTCCACCAATGCTTTCTTGTCGGCCATGAAGTAACTCGTGCGGATCGAAACTGGGACGTGCATAGATCGATAGTGCGTAATAAATGTTGAGTTACAATTTAAAGCCCTCACCCAGGCCGTTGGGTTCAGGCGTTCGGAAAATCCTGCCTTCCCATCATTTCCCTCATGAACATTCCTCTCTGCTCTTCCGGTAGTGCCACAACTTGGTTTAGCAGGTCGCCCACTTGAGGGCTGGCGGTGCCCCTGTTGCCTTGGACTGATTCGTCCAGGTCGATGAGAGGTTCTTCTGCTACACTCTGCGGTGCGGTAGGGACCTCCTCGATGTATGCGCCTCTTCCTCGCGCCCTTCGTGGCTGGTTGCAATCCCGTGAGAAGTGTCCCTTCTGGTTACAGTTGTAACAGGTTACGTCCCTTATGTTTAGGACTCCGCGTCCTCCTCCCCTACGTTGCATGAATCCGCCTCTTGGCGGAAATGGAGGCCTTCCTCCTGGGGTCCAGTCTCTTGGATCCTCTGGATGGTTTCTGTTGACGTCGCCTATTTCCGCGACTCTTGCTTTGATTCTTCCAGGGGTGGTGTCCATTGCGTCTGGGTGGTTGCGATATTGTTGCCACCCCTGCTGGTTTCCTTGTCGTTGCGGAGGTTGGAATCGGAGTGGCTGGTTTGGGCGAGGTCGTTGCGTCGTTTGTGGTTGCCTCCCAAAGCCGGTTTCTCTGGCCTTTATGTGCAGGTATCTCTTCTGTTGTTCGATGAGCGCGCTTTTCCATTGGGAGTAGCTGCGCGGGTTGTGGAACTGGTAGGCGTTTTGATATAGCTTGAGAGGAACGCCTCGGGTGAACTTGTCGAGAACGAGTGGTTCGTCCAACCGGTAGTCAGCCTGTCGGACCAGCTTTTCGAATTTAGTGACGTAGCTGTCAATGTCCTCGTTCATCATCCTAAACCCTTTGTCGAGTTCTACCCTTGCGCGATCCTTTTCCAGGTTGTCGCGGAATTGTCCTTTGAATGCGAGCTCCACTCCTGCCCAGAGCCATGGGTCGTTTCTGTTGGCTTGGGCGTCGAGCCATTTGGCTGTTTCTGTCGCCCATTCGTCGACGAGTGGTCCCTGGACATAGGTGAGGAACATCATTGCTTTGATGTAGGGAATCTTGAGGCTTTTATTGGCGGCGTTGACTCCTGCGAATCGATTCCATTGGGCGAGGAAAGCTTCTGCTTCGTCACGGTTTCCCGTGAAGATTTTGGGTTCTTTTCCGATGAACTTGTCGGTGTCGGGCATTATGAATGTTGGTACGCCTCCTTGGTCATCTTGCGGATTATCGTCTGGGTCTCCTCCTGGTGGTGCTCCTCCTCCTCCTCCGTCGGGTGGTCCTCCGGAGAGTGGTTGGTATTCAGTGCCTTTCCCTAGTAGGGCTGTTCAGGCTGCGGCCATGGTTGGGATGATTGTCGACATATCAGTGGGAATCAACTCAGCGATTTGTTTTAGTTGTTCCTCCTCTTGTTCGTCTCTGATAACGATTTCTTCTGGGTTGCTCTTGATTGATGGCGATGGTGTGGGTGTTTTGGGTGTTGGGGACCTAATGGGTTCTTCGTCTTCTCCGTCGATTGTTCCCCACTGGTCTCTGGTGACGACTTCTGATTGTTTGATGTCTAGGTTGAGGATTGAGCTTGCTGGTCTAGTGGCTTGGAGTTTCTCCCTTCCGGCGTCCCAACGAACTTCTACCCAGCAGTGGTTGTCGAAGTTGAACTCTACCGGGATGAGTTGCGAGTTATTCTGTCGATCGAAATAATAAGTGACGTAGCCTGGTGTCTCTGCGTCGTCTTTCCAAAATGCGGATCCCAAGTATCTCTTTGGGACGTTGCGATCTCCTCTTCTGTCGATGTAGTAGGGCCTGAACGGGACCCAAAGTTCTTTAGTTGTAGGATTGGCCACGATGGGATCTTGGTCTTAATGTTACGTCTACCACGGACGCTTGCCTGACTTAGGCTTCTTGTTTAGTGGCGATCCGTACACGTCGATAATTGTGGTTGGCGAAGGTGCTTGCGTAGAAGGCTGGATGGGGTTGAAGGCTTTCGTCCCGTCCAAAGTATGCGTGAAGGTCCTCGAGTTGCGGTACCCCTGCTGGGATATGGTCGATGTATTGGGCGTTGGCCCAAGTGGCGCTGTCGATGATGTAGAAGGTGTGGTAAGGGGACGCTACTCGATCGTTGCGATAGAGAAAGACTTGGTATGCTGCGGTGTCGGCGGGAAAGCTCACTGAACCACGAAGGGGCAGTCAAGGATAAGTCACGGGGATCCCTGGTCTAAGGGGATATGCCGGACACTCACTTAAGAGGGGAAAGCCTCTTAGTAAAGACGAGTAGAAAGTGGTGGTATTGGAAGAAGACCAAGATGCCGTTCTTGGTCTTCGCACTAGTCTACTTGTACAGTTACGCGCGGGCTTTGAAGCGCCGCTTGAATACTAACTAGCCAATGGCGTAGGTACCGCGAACCCTAGTACCGCTATCCTAGTCATGAGTCACTACGAGTCATTCCGAGATCCGATCCGTTATCGTACAATTATCTATGCCGGAGCTTACCCGGCTGACTGATCCTACAAGTCCATGACGATATCACGCTGACAGCGATGTCATAGTCGACGCGTCAGTGTCCACTTCCCGGCCCGAGGCGCCGATCGATCCGAACCGTAACATCCAAAGCGTTGCAGCACCTTTTCTAAGTAAGCGGTTTGATCTAAAAAGATCTTTCCATGTTTCCGCTGAATGCGCATACGCAAGAATTCCTTTGCATCACCTAAGTCACGACATTCCCAAGCCTTCATGAACCTATTCTTAAGCTCATTTAAAAGGGCTTTGTCCGATCCCATAAAGATCACATCATCAACATAGACAATGATCACTACAAGGGCGCCACTCTTTCCTCTATGGGTAAAGAGTCCTGAGTCAGATAATAGCCTTTTGCAGCCCATCGCAGCCATGGACTTATCCAGCGCTTTCCACCATGCTAGAGCAGCTTGTTTAAGTCCATAAATGGCGCGTTTTAGTCACAGTACTTTATTTTCATGCCCTTTAGCTTTGAAGCCCTCAGGTTGTTCCATGTATAGCTCTTCATCGAGCTCTCCATATAGGAAGGCAGTTTTAACATCTAGTCCAGTGATGTGCCAATCCTCTAGCGCTGCAAGCGCGAGCATCATCCGGACAGTCTCGAAGCGCACTACTGGTGAGAATATTTCATCATAGTCAACACCTTCAACCTGAGAAAAGCCTTTGGCAACAAGCCGGGCTTTCTTGCAACCATCAGTCTTTTGATCAAAGACCCATCTATTTTTTATTATTTTCCTCCCTTTAGGGGGTTCCACAAGCTCAAAGACATTACGTCTGCGAAGTGCCTCTAGTTCCTCGCAACAAGCAGTCTTCCATTCCTTTTGTTGTGCTGCAGGCATGCGTATTATATCTTTATAGGTCCACTCCTGTATATTAGAAGTGTCCAGTGGTTCCAGATCATTAGATGGAACTGCCTTGGCAAGCAGATGATCTAGGAATTTTACTCCCCCTTCCTGAGCAAGGCGTGACAATAAATCATCTACTTCATCCTCTGAGGGTTCTGGCGGAGCTTCACTCTCAGCAGGTGGAGGGTCAGGGTTTGTCTCAGGAAATCCTCCTGGAATCTGCCTTTGCCCTGGCGTACTATCAGCTCTGGAGCGACCAGGCTGTCTTCCAACCATTTCTTTCCACTTGCTACTCCGTTCAACGTCTTTAGTAATGTTTGTGGGGTGCCTGTCTTCCCCATAGACGTTGCCAGGACGAGTAGGTACTTTCCTCAAGCACGCAGACCGTCGTGGTAGTGCTGGTTCTGGCGCAGGAGGCGGAGGCTGTTGCACTTCTGGTTCCTCTGGTTCCACAGATCCACCGTCGCGGTCTGGCGCATCCTCCCTATTTTGCCTCTGTTTAGGGGGACGATGAGTAGGCATATCATCATCAAAACCACTTGGAATGGGCTGTGTAGGTGATGGTTCATCCTCCATAGGAGGTTGATTCTCTACTGGCTCATTTATGCGGGTTGTACCCCGCATGTAACGGTCCTTCCGGCCCGTTCGTTGTAACCGACTTGGTTGTTGTCGTCGAACACTGATACAGCCCGAAGTCGTAACGTTTGGAGGCGTTACACGTGGTAATGAAAGACAGAGTCGGCAGAACAGCACGACTGTAGTGGGAATGGTAGAGGAAGAGGTCGCAGCGGCGGGACAGGCTCCGAGGGCACGCTGAGGAGCAGAAGTACAAGCAGCACTCCCGAGTTCAGAGGTAGCAACAGCACACACCGGCAGACAGCACAGTGCGGCAACTACATGACTAGGAGGCAAGTAGGATTGGGGAAGGGGGAATCCAAGATGTTCTAAAGCTGGCGTCTTAGGGACGCTCAGCTCTACTACTTATACCTGTCCAGGGAGCTTTCAAGCTCAGCCTGAACCTAATACCGAGTCACTATGAGTCATGAACCCTAATACAACCGGATCTACTAGCCAATGGCATAAGGCACTCTTGGCACGAGTCACTGTGAGTCATTAACACGAGGCAGGGCTAGACCCATGACGTCATAACACATGTCCATCGGCAACTGTACGTTACCGGTCCATAATCACAAGCCAACCTGGGCACGTGCTCATCCGGGCTCTTCTGGAACGTTCTAGATGCAGGTCACGTGCCAGGTCACGTGACGGTCAAATATTGTCTTCTTCGGCAAATGCCGGACTGCTCGCTTCATAACTTCGTTGAAGTTATGAGCTTTGACGGAGCCTTCGGCAATCTCCGATCTCCCACGGTCACATGCGAGGGCGCTAAAGGGAAAACGTAACACCGCACCCTTTGTGTTTCGCACTTAGGGTATACGGTCTCATCAAATAATGCAGTAGTGCTGGTGAACACTGTGTTGTTTTTGATCCACATGAATCTATATGCTTTTATGCCCTCAGTATGACCAATATAGATCATTTGTTCGCTTTTGGGGTCAAGTTTGTTCGATCTGCGATCTTCTGGTATGTGCACATATGCGCCACATCCAAACACTCGTAAGTGTGAAAGATTAGGTGCTTCACCATGCAAGCTCATATAGGGTGTCTGCCAATTAAGGCGACTTATTGGAGTCCTATTATAGCAATGTACTGCATGTAGGACTGCAAATTCCCACCAGGATTGAGGGAGACAGGCTTCAAGGCGCATAGCCTGAGCCTTATCCATACAAGTACACATAAAGCGTTCAGCACGACCATTTTGTTGGGGAGTATGCGGTGCACTTTGTAGGATAGTAATGCCCATATCTTTCAGTACCTTAGTAAACTCGTCAGACTTGTATTCTCCTCCAGCGTCAGACATCCACTGTTTAATGGTGGCGTTATGCTGATTTTTGACCATGGCAACAAACTGCCTTAACGCATTGATGGCCTGTGCTTTGGTGCGTAATAGCACGACCCACGCATAGGAGGAAAAGTCGTCAAAGAAACTAATGAAGTATTTATATTTGTGGTACAAGTCAACTGGGAAGCTCTTAAGATTGGAATGAATCTTTTCAAAAGGCTTCTTAGCACGCGTCTCAGAGGGTTTATGCGTTGAAGCAGGCATTTTCCCTTGAGCGCAACCAGGACATATGGGTGTCTCAGAAGGATATTTAAGGTCCTTAGGGAATCCCTTAGTGTGATCCTTGGCACGACGTAGTACTTCCTTCGAAGGGTGTCCTAAACGTCTATGCCAAATGTCGTAGTCAGCAGTATAGATTGTACTATGGGCTGCATGTACATTTTTTACTTGCGTGACTTCGGCATCAAGCCAGTAAAGTGTCTGACCATCTGCTAGGGGTTTTGTTTGTAATATGGGCGTCGTACTGCCCTTATAGAATAGAGATATATGCTGCGAATCCCCATGAACGCGCAATCCCTGTTGAAGAAACTCCCCCATGGACAATAGCTTAGTTGTCATCTGTGGTATATGAAAGACAGGATATATGCGTGTAATACGCTCTGTTTTAACGCCATTGTGTTCCACAGAATGCTTTAGTAAGACTGAGCCTTTGCCTTGTATATAAAGAGCATGGGCTGCCGTCTTTACCATAGGCTTTTGTGAAAGGGGGGTATAACTTATAAAGTCCAGTTTATTGTTTGTAAAGTGTGCCGACGCACCAGAGTCAAGTAACCAAGTAGGTTCTTGCTCTGTTAGACTCTTCTTTCCCTTACATTTCGAGCATAAAGCGAAATCAAGACCATGAGCGCATATATTAGCGCTATTCACAACTTTATTTACAAGTGCACTGTAACTACTATTTTTAGAAGCGCCAGTCGGCGTCATATCCAGTAGCACTGTAGAGTGGTCAGATTTGCTTATTAGAGGAGGGAAAGTTACTAACCCATCCTCGTAGGGGTTGAAGTCATCTTGTCCTACTGCATCAGCGAGGTTGTCGTAGACGTCACGGTCATCGTTGTCGTTCGCTTCGCTTCCCCAATCCAGAGAAATATCCGGGGAGGGGGCACGTACTGCCGCCTTCTTATGAAAGCCTTCCCACATTTTGGTTATTTCAACCGCAGTAGGACTATCTGGGCATTCTTCGATAGGCTCAACCGTGCAAATGGGCTCCTTGCCCTTGTCTTTGCGTGCCTCTTGCTCAGAAGGCGAGACTAAAGGGGTCAAGGTTAGTTTAGGAGTGTCTGGAGGCGAATTAATGGGCGCACTGCAGCCTGTAGGGAGGTCCTCATCCTCATCTGACATTTCCCAATCCTCTGCGAAGGTGTTCGGGTTCTTGGTCCACGGGGAGTCCGCGACCATCTGCCCAAGACGCTGCTCAAGCGTCTTCACTGTCTGTACAGTTCCAGGTGTTTCTAAGGCCTGGGTGACGTCCAGAGCCTTATTGAAGGTCTTATAGTGTCCTGGGACGCGCTTCTTCGCAGGAGGAGCGGAGGAAATGCGCTGCTCGAGCCCAGAAGGCGAGATATGCGCAATGGTCGTAGAGGTTGGCGCTGGGAGCGCCGCAACGTCGGCAATGTGCGTATGCCCTTGCGTATGTTGCTTTTTGAACTTCTTGCCAGCGCGTTTACTACGCTGGCAATGGTTCCCTCCTTGCTGCTGGGGCTGCTGCTGCTGCTGCGGTTGGTTACTGTCACGGTACGCGGGAAAGGACTCTTACTATACGGATATGACCCCTTAGTAAGTAGTAATGTGTCATGGACTTAAAACGCATCAGTCAGCCGTAGTATCACATGTTAGATACTATGACTCATTCCTAGTAGTAGCTGTAGTAGGGTTCGAGCTACTTACGCTACTAGTCACCTCAACTTCAAGAGGAGCTTTAAAGCGTCCTCTCACATGTATAAATAGTGGCTCGATAAGACCAAGATAAGCCATCTTGGTCTTCTTCAATCACCACTTTCTATTTGCCTCTTCACGCGTGATTCGCTTGCCTCTTCGTGCAAGTCGTCTTCGTCAGTCGGATTACCTAGTGGCACGACTTGCCCTAGTGTATACTCGGATCACGTGCCCTATAAAGCGCCGTGTATCTCGTGATCGAGTCACGTGACTCCCGAAGAATATTTCGCTAAGTCGTAAACGCCCTTTCACAGTCCAAGTCGGACTAACGCCAGTGGTGGCGTTACATTAAGACCAAGATCTACCCATCGTGGCGTTTACAACTCGAGACCAGTGGAGAGATTTCCAAACCTACTCCCTCGAACGAAGAGGAGACCGCAACGTACCAACACAATTCCTAGGAGCAGCCAGGTGGAGAGAGTACCGTGGAGAAACAGGGTACTTTGTAGACTTCGCGTTGGGGCCAACCCGATACCGACCTGTTGAGTTCAACTTCGATCATTTGTGCTGGGTCGAAATTACGTGGAATCCCATAGACAACCGATACGATGCAGTACGCCCCGCAGGAAGGAACTACAACTGTGACATTGATTCAAGAAACCTACCTACGCGCACAGAGTGGGGACACATAGACAGACAACCAGAAGAACCCAGTACATCAGAACCAAGAACCCCAGCGCCATCTGAAACAAGCGGAGACGATGAGGACACCGACCACAAAGACGAATCAGAAGTCGGGGTGTCACGGCACGCGGGAAACGGACTCTTACTATACGGATATGACCCCCTTAGTAAGTAGTAATGTGTCATGGACTTAACGCATCAGTCAGCGGTCGTAGTATCACATGCTAGATACTATGACTCATTCCTAGTAGTAGTTGTAGTAGGGTTCGAGCTACTTACGCTACTTGTCTCGACTTTCAAGAGGAGCTTTAAAGTGCCCTCTCATATGTATAAATAGTGGCTCGATAAGACCAAGATAAGCCATCTTGGTCTTCTTCAATCACCACTCTCTTCTCATCTCTCTCACGCGTGATTCGCTTGCCTCTTTGAGCAAGTCGTCTTTATCGATCGGATTACCTAGTGGCACGACTTGCCCTAGTGTACGTTTAGGTCATGTGCAGAAGAAGCGTCGTGCGCCCCAGATCACGTGCTCGATAAGCGCCGTGTGTCTCGTGATCAAGTCACGTGATCCTCTTAGATATTTCGCTGAGTCGTGAACGTCCTTTCGCAGTCCAAGTCGGGCTAATGCCAGTGGTGGCGTTACATTAAGACCAAGATCTACCCATCGTGGCGTTCACAACCAGAGACCAGTGGAGAAACTTTCAGACCTACTCCCTCGAACGACGAGGAGACCGCAACGTACCAACACAATTCCTAGGAGCAGCCCGGTGGAGAGAGTACAGAGGCGAGACAGGATACTTCGTAGACTTCGCATCGGGACCAACCCGATACCGCCCAGTTGAGTTCAACTTCGACCACCTGTGCTGGGTCGAAATCACTTGGAACCCCATAGACAACCGCTACGACGCAGTTCGCCCCGCAGGAAGAAATTACAACTGCGACATCGATTCAAGGAACCTACCCACACGCGCAGAGTGGGGACGCATAGACGGGCAACCCGAAGAGGAACCAAGCACCTCTGAACCCAGAACTCCGGCACCATCAGAAACCAGCGGAGACGACGAAGAAATGGAAAACGAAGACGAGTCAGAAGTAGAAGGAATAATTCACACAGCTGAGTCCCTACGCATAAACGAACCAGAGAGCATCGAGGTACACCCACCCGCAGAAATGGCCACCGCAACAATAACAGAGGTAGATACGGCAATCGAAGAAGCCCGAAGAATCACCGAAGAAGCCGAGGCCTACCTACGACCCATCAACCCAACTACCGGACACCGGATGACGGCCGATGACGCAGCAATCTTCCGGGCAGTGGGACCAGACGTCGCAGACCCTCCACCAGGCGCAGGAGGACCCCCACAACCCAGAAGACAGGGAGGTAATTTTGGCTGAGGACCCCCAGGAGGACGACAACCTCAATTCGGAGGAGGGGGAGGTGGAGACCCATTCGGGGGAGGACCACCACCACCGGCAGGAGGCCCGGCTCCAGGAGCAGTGCCATTGGGAGCACCGCACGGTGCAGACAAACTGGTAGGGGAAACGCCAAACATCTTCGATGGAAACAGAGATGAGTACGAGTCATTCCTCACGCAATGGCACATTTACTGGGGACAAAACTCAGAAGCGCCGATTATGACCAACGTCTATCGGCGATGCCTGCTATTCTTGGGCTTCATCAAAGGACCACGAGTGTCAAACTGGACGCTCGGCTTTCTTCAATGGCTCAGCAATGAGCTACACCACGGGCGCAGCCGATACGACCCATATCTATGGGATACCTTGACAGCAGGATTCTCAGACCGCTTCTCGAACGTACTCGAGCAGGAACAGGCGCAAGCCACACTGGCCAAAGGGTTCAAGATGATCGGTGACGATATTGATTTGTACGTCACCAATTTCGAGCAACTCGCGCGGAAGGCTGATTACCGCCTCAACGATCGCCAAACCTTGGATCGATTCACGGCGGGACTCCCACGAGCCCTGTTCACAAAAATCTACGAGCTAGACGACCCTCAAACCTTCAACGAATGGAAGGAAGCGGCACTCCGAAGACAAAAACAGTACATTCATCTGAGAGCCCGCCTAGGGATTAACACTACCCCACGCACCCAACCACCGCTAAAACCTCAGCAAAACCGCGGTTACAACCCGCAGTGGGCACCACCCAGATTCGCCCCACCTCGCCGCGATCCAGACGCCATGGACACGTCAGCAGACCGCACTCGCGCACGCCTCGCGGAGGTAGGAGACCCAAACAGAGGAAGCTACCAACGACCCCCATTCCCACCAAGAGGAGGACCGGGGCAAAACCAAGGAAGAAGTCAGCGCCGCGACATGAGGGAAGTGATATGTTACAATTGTAACAATCCGGGCCACTTCTCACGAGAATGCACACGCCCCAGAAAACCAAGGCAACCTGCCCAGCCGTATGCAAGCACGAGTCGAAGCATGGACACCGACCACTTCGAACAGGAACCTACGACAGCACGACGAGCCAACACTACCCCGCAAGAACAGGCCAAAGAGTGGATGGAAACGCTGAGGGGAGCAAGTGACGAAGTAAAAGACCTCGTATTTAAAGACCTCTGGACCCAAGAGGGTTTTCAGGACGCCTGAACCCATCGGCCTGGGTGAGGGCAGTCAACTGTAACTCTGTAATCATGACTCGCTACCGTTCGCTCCGAATTCCAGTATCGATTCGTACAAATTACTCCATGGCCAACATCAAGGGGCTCGTAGACTCCGGAGCCACCGATAACTTCATAAGACCCACGTTCGCCAAACGAATGGGCCTCGGGCTCCAGACCCTTGAGAAACCGAAGAAAATATGGAACATAGATAACACGGAAAATAAAGCTGGGTCCATCACTCACTTTATCGACCTAGACGTTCAAACCAATGGAGCATCCAAGGTCATGAGATTTCTAGTCACAGACATCGGGAACGAAGATCTGGTCCTCGGATACCCCTGGCTAGCCACCTACGAACCCACCATCAGTTGGGCACACGCCACAATTCATGAAAATGCCCTCCCAGTGGTACTTCGATCCATCAACCCCGCAGAAACACAAACCACCATAGCCTGCGCTATGACCACAGAAGAAGCGGAAGAAATAGTCCAAGAACTCGAAGAAGCATGCCAAATACATACCACGGCCACTGAACTCGCTATCGCCGCCCACCAAGAAACCACCACCACAGTCATCCCCGAACCATACCAGCGATTCGCAAAGATCTTTAGTGAAGAGGCATCACATCGGTTCCCACCTTCGAGACCGTGGGACCACGCAATCGACTTCAAACCTGACACCCCCCCCAGCATCGACTGTAAAGTCTACCCTATGTCACAGGACGAGGACGGCCAACTACGCGAATGGCTAAACGAACAACTTAAACTAGGATACATCCGACCGTCAAAATCCCCTTACGCCTCATCGTTCTTCTTCATCAAAAAGAAAGACGGAAAACTGAGACCCGTACAAGACTACAGGCGCATCAACGCCTGCACAGTGCGTAATCAGTACCCCCTACCTCTTATGTCGGAACTCATAAACGACCTCGGCAACGGACGCATCTTCACCAAACTGGACATCCGCTGGGGATACAACAACGTACGTATCAAGGAAGGCGACGAACACAAAGCAGCGTTCAAAACAAAATACGGACTATTTGAACCCCTAGTTATGTACTTCGGACTCACGAACTCACCAGCCACCTTCCAGAACATGATGAACGACATACTAGGCGACACGATCCGCATCTTCGCGGCTATGGGCACAATCATTCGCGTCTACATGGACGATATCGGCATCGCAACACTCGAAAACGTCGGACTCCAAGCACACATAGACGCTGTATGCGCAGTACTCCAGGTGGCGATGGACCACGACCTCTACTTCAAACCGGCAAAATGCACATTCCACCAACCGCGAATGGATTACCTGGGGGTAATCCTTGAAAAGGGGGTGACCCGCATGGACCCTGTAAAAATCGCCGGCATACGTGACTGGCCCACACCCACGAAAGTACGTGACGTACGATCCTTCTTAGGCTTTTGCAATTTTTACTGACTCTTCATTCGCGGTTTCGCCACGCACGCACGAGCCCTTAACAAGCTCACGCGCAAAGACACCGAGTGGACATGGGGCAAAGACGAGGAAAAAGCGTTCCAAACCCTCAAAAACCTAGTCACGAGCGAACCAGTACTGGCCCACCCCGCGCTAACAGACCAATTCGAACTCGAGGTAGACGCGTCCGGATACGCCACAGGTGCAGTCCTTCTACAAAAGAAACAAGACGGAAAACGACACCCCATCGAATACTTCTCAACCACCTTAAATGAAGCGGAACGCAACTACGACATTTACGACCTAGAACTCCTGGCCATCGTCAAAGCCTTACGACACTGGAGACACTTCCTAGCGGGATCGCCACACAAGGTCAAAATCTTCTCCGACCACCTTAACCTTACACATTGGAAATCACCACAAAAGATAAGTCGCCGCGTAGCTCGAGAAGTCCTAGAACTCATGGAATACGACTTCGAGATCCATCACATCAAAGGAACAAACAACGGCCGCGCGGACGCACTATCACGAAGACCCGACTACGACCGAGGCGAAAAAGACAACGAAGGAGTCATAGTTTTACCGGAAAAGGTATTTGCGCGAACCCTCACCACGCAAACCCCGGAAAAACATGATCAAGACGAAGATGCCATACGCCCATGGGTGGATCCGTACAGACTCAAGAAGGTCGAGGGAACCTGGTATCGCCAGGGAGCACGGGTAATCACTGGAAAAACTGACGAACTCCGCACTATCATTGCAAACCACCACGACCCCCCAGTTTACGGCCACCCAGGGATCAAACGAACGGCAAGAATCATCGAACGAAATTACTGGTGGCCCAACTTGCTGAAGCACGTGACCGAGTATGTCCAAGGCTGCGCAGAATGCCAAAGACACAAAGTCAACAACCGCCCGACAAAAGCCCCACTAGTACCCATCACACCAAGAGCGGACGCTAAACCATTCGAAACCATTGCCCTCGACTTCATCACTAAATTGCCAGAGTCGCAAGGATACGATTCGATCCTCACCGTAACCGATCACGACTGCACCAAGGCATCAATATTCATCCCATGCAACGAAGAGATATCAGCGGAGGAAACAGCAGCCCTGTACGTCACTCACGTATTTCGGAGATTCGGACTACCGGCAAAGATTATTAGCGATCGTGACCCACGCTTCGCATCAAAATTCACGCGGGAATTGTGCCGAATCCTAGGCATCTACCAGAATATCTCTATGGCCTATCACCCCCGAACAGACGGACAGTCAGAGCGCACCAATCAATGGCTCGAACAATATCTCCGATTCTGGGCCAATGAACGTCAAGACAACTGGGCGCAATTCCTACCTATGGCAGAATTCGCTCACAACAATTGGCCCCACGAGGCGACACGGAAGTCTCCATTTTCACTCCTAATGGGATACGACCCGCGCGCTGATTGGATCGATAAGCCATCACCCATCCCACAGGTGCTCACGAGGCTCCAACAATTCCGAGATGCGCGGAAAGAAGCCCAGGACCTTATTAAAAGAGCACAATCACTATGGATCAAACACCGAGATACGCCCAAGTACCAGATAGGAGACCAAGTATGGTTAGAAGGGCGACACCTTCGAACCAATCAACCGACAGCCAAGCTTGCGGCACGACGACATGGCCCATTCCGAATCACACGAGTTCTGTCACCGGTCAACTACCAACTCCAACTTCCCACGCAGTGGAGCATCCACCCCGTGTTTCACATCGATTTACTCACGCCCTATCGAGAAACGCCCATGCATGGGGAAAACTTTCAACGCCCACCGCCGGACCTAGTGGATGGAGAAGAGGAGTATGAAGTGCAGCGAATTCTAGATTCAAGGCGCTTTGGCCGGAGCAAAAAACTCCAATACCTCGTGAAATGGAAGGGATACCCGGACTCGGAGAACCAGTGGGTCAACCAAAGTGACGTATTTGCCGACGAAGCCGTAGCGGAGTACAAGCGGAGTTCAAGAACCGCCCGAGTACATATAAACCAAGCAGACGACGCTAAGCCCCCCCCATCCTATCACACTGGACAACTCACTCAATCCGAAATGTCTCTTCCCGCTTCCCCCTCTTCCCCCAATCTCGCTTCCCGTCTCGTCGACGGACTCACCCACGAAGAGCTACGCACAGCTCTCAACAACGTCCAGACCGTCGTCGACCTCGAAGAACCCAACCAACCCGTCGCCTACTGGCTCACCAACCCCCAGGGGGAGCACCTCAACACGGCGCCCTACACCGAAGCCGAGATTACTCGGCTTCGTACAGCTGTCGGACTCTTTGCGAGTCCCCCACTTCGATCTAGCCCCGTACGGATCGAAGTCAGACAAGAAGAAGACGCCCGCAACGCTGAGGTGGCAGGAGTGGATGAAGAGCCGGGATTGGAGGAAACCCGCGGAGGACTGGAAACATCGACAGCTGGCGGTAGCCACAGCACGGAGGGCCATCATCTACCACCAACGCCGACAACACACCGAGACGCTGAAAGGGCAGTATACGAAGCGGTCGAGGGAAGCTTAAAGGAATGGTACCCAGTTGAGCAACCATACCTCATTACAGCCACCGATTCTGACGACCCCCGTGAAACCCCCTACGCGTGCGACTCCACGGGTCGCCCCATATACCGCGGAGGCGTGGTCATCGACACCCACAACACCACCGCACCAGCCGTCCGCCTCCGATACCTGGGAGGAACGTCGCGAGCCGCGCCGCACGGCTTCAAGCACAACCGAGGGGACGATTTCGTCCACTATCCCATCACCGACCCCCAGGGGGTAACCCGCCAAGCTACCTACGTCCAAGTCATAGGCGGGCCGGACCCCCTCGTCCTCGGACTCGTGGACGACAGCGACAAGGTGTATAGCCGCCCCTTGTACGCCGAACCCCACGTCCGCGAGAGCGGCAAACCCCACTACGCCCCAGAAGATTTATTCGCCCTCGTCAGAGGGCACAGTAACCAACACCGAGTGGATCGCGCCGTGAACGAGTTGAGAGACGTGGGGGTCAAAGCTGAGTTGGCTCGATTCCGCGCCTACCGACACGAGGCTGAAAGGATGGAGCAGCGGCTCCATGCCCTGGCCCAGGCGTTGGGGGGAGTTCAGTCGGAGCTGGCTAGGTGCAAGTTCCGGCTGGAGATGGCGAACGTACTCGATCGAATCACAGAGAGACAAGAGGCGTGGGTTGGAGGGATAGGCCCCACTCGGCGCCGTGGGCGTCGCGGCTGAAAAGGGGGTGATGTCACGGCACGCGGGAAACGGACTCTTACTATACGGATATGACCCCCTTAGTAAGTAGTAATGTGTCATGGACTTAACGCATCAGTCAGCAGTCGTAGTATCACATGCTAGATACTATGACTCATTCCTAGTAGTAGTTGTAGTAGGGTTCGAGCTACTTACGCTACTTGTCTCGACTTTCAAGAGGAGCTTTAAAGCGCCCTCTCATATGTATAAATAGTGGCTCGATAAGACCAAGATAAGCCATCTTGGTCTTCTTCAATCACCACTCTCTTCTCATCTCTCTCACGCGTGATTCGCTTGCCTCTTTGAGCAAGTCGTCTTTATCGATCGGATTACCTAGTGGCACGACTTGCCCTAGTGTACGTTTAGGTCACGTGCAGAAGAAGCGTCGTGCGCCCCAGATCACGTGCTCGATAAGCGCCGTGTGTCTCGTGATCAAGTCACGTGATCCTCTTAGATATTTCGCTGAGTCGTGAACGTCCTTTCGCAGTCCAAGTCGGGCTAACGCCAGTGGTGGCGTTACACGGGGACATAATACAAACAGCTGAGTCCCTGCGGATAAACGAGCCAGAACATATCGAAGTACACCCACCCACAGACATGGCCACGGCAACAATGGTACAAGAAGACCTCGCAATCGAGGAAGCGCGAAGAATCACCGAAGAAGCCAAGGCGTACTTACGCCCCATCAACCCCACAACCGGACACCGCATGATGGCCGATGATGCCGCCATATTCAGAGCAGTAGGCCCGGACGTACCCGACCCACCACCGGGAGCAGGCGGACCAGCGCCACCAAGAAGACCCGGGGGAAGTTTCGGTCAAGGACCGCCATGAGGCGGAAGACCACCACATAGGGGTAGACAACCCCAATTTGGAGGAGGAGGTGGAGGAGATCCCTTCGGAGGAGGACCACCACCACCAGCTGCAGGGCCCGCTCTGGGAGCACCACACGGAGCAGACAAACTCGTAGGAGAACCCCCGAGCATATTCAACGGAAACCGAGATGAGTATGAGTCGTTCCTCATGCAGTGGCACATTTACTGGGGGCAAAACTCAGAAGCGCCGATCATGACCAACGTCTATCGGCGATGCCTATTGTTCCTAGGATTCGTCAAAGGACCACGAGTATCCAATTGGACGCTCGGATTCCTCCAGTGGCTCAACAACGAACTACACCACGGACGCAACAGATACGACCCATTCCTATGGGATACACTAACGGCGGGATTCTCCGACCGCTTCTCGAACGTCCTAGAACAAGAGCAAGCGCAAGCCACCCTAGCAAAAGGATTCAAAATGATTGGGGACGACATTGATTCGTACGTCACCAACTTCGAACAACTAGCACAGAAGGCTGACTATCGCCTCAACGACCGCCAAACGTTGGACCGATTCACGGCGGGCCTTCCGAGAGCCCTCTTCACAAAAATATACGAGTTGGACGACCCTCAAACCTTCAACGAATGGAAGGAAGCGGCGTTACGACAACAAAAACAATACATCCATTTACGCGCTCGTCTAGGACTCAACACCACACCCCGCAGTGCACCACCACCGCGACCACAGCAAAACCGGGGATACACCCCACAGTGGGCGCCACCCAGGTTCCCACCACCGCGTCACGATCCGAATGCCATGGACACATCGGCAGACAGAACCCGCGCACGCCTCGCGGAAGTAGGAGACCCAAACCGAGGCAGCTACCAAAGACCGCCATTCCAGCCGAGAGGAGGACCAGGACAAAACCGAGGAAACGGACCACGTCGAGATATGAGGGAAGTCATCTGTTACAATTGTAACAATCCCGGCCACTTCTCACGAGAATGTACACGCCCTAGAAAACCAAGGCAACCCCTCTCACCACGCGCAAGCACGAGTCGAAGCATGGATACCGATTACTACAGTCAAGAGCCGACAACAGTGCGTCGCGCGGAGGCTACACCAGAAGAGCAAGCCAAAGGGTGGATGGAGACGCTTAGAGGGGCGAGCGACGAGGTGAAAGACCTCGTATTCAAAGATCTCTGGACCCAAGAGGGTTTTCAGGACGCCTAAACCCATCGGCCTGGGTGAGGGCAGTTAATTGTAACTCTGTAATCATGACTCGCTACCGTTCGCTCAGAATCCCAGTCTCGATTCGCACCAGTTACTCCATGGCCAACATAAGAGGGCTCGTAGACTCCGGAGCCACCGACAACTTCATAAGACCCGCGTTCGCTAAACGCATGGGCCTCGGGCTACAAACCCTTGAGAAACCCAAAAAGATCTGGAACATAGACAATACGGAAAACAAAGCTGGGTCTATCACACACTTCATCGATCTGGACGTCCAAACCAATAACGTCTCTAAGACTATGAGGTTCCTCGTCACCGACATAGGAAACGAAGATCTCGTCCTTGGATATCCCTGGCTAGCAACCTACGAGCCAACTATCAGCTGGGCACACGCCACCATCCACGAGGGGGCCCTTCCAATAGTGCTCCGATCAATCAACCCCACGGAAACGCAAACCACTATTGCCAGTGCAATAACCCAAGACGAAGCCAAAGATATTGTCCAAGAACTCGAAGAGGAATGCCAGATACATACCACAGCCACCGAACTAGCCATTGCAGCTAATCAAAACACCGTCGTGGAAGCCCTCCCAGAACCATATCAGCGCTTTGCGAAGATCTTCAGCGAAGAAGCATCCCACCGATTCCCACCATCACGACCTTGGGACCATGCAATCGATTTCAAACCGGGTACACCCCCCAGTATCGACTGCAAGGTCTACCCAATGTCACAAGACGAAGACGGACAACTACGTGAATGGCTAGACGAACAACTCAAGCTAGGCTACATCCGACCCTCAAAGTCACCCTATGCCTCGTCATTCTTCTTCATCAAGAAAAAGGACGGAAAGCTAAGACCAGTACAAGACTACCGGCGAATCAATGCCTGCACGGTGCGCAACCAATACCCACTACCTCTCATGTCGGAACTCATCAATGACCTCGGAGACGGACACATATTCACCAAACTCAACGTCCGCTGGGGATACAACAACGTACGGATCAAGGTAGGCGATGAACACAAGGCCACGTTCAAAACGAAATACGGATTATTCGAACCCCTTGTCATGTACTTCAGACTCACAAATTCACCAGCGACGTTCCAGAACATGATGAACGACATCCTGGGTGACACAATTCGCGTCTTCGCAGCAATGGGTACAATCATCCGCGTCTACATGGATGACATCGGTATCGCGACACTCGAACACGCAGGACTTCAGGCACACATAGACGCGGTATGCGCGGTACTCCAAGTCGCAATGGACCACGACCTCTACTTTAAACCGTCCAAATGTACCTTCCACCAACCGCGAATGGATTACCTGGGGGTAATCCTTGAAAAGGGGGTAACTCGCATGGACCCGGTAAAAATTGCAGGCATACGCGACTGGCCCACACCAACGAAGGTACACGATGTACGCTCCTTCCTGGGCTTCTGCAATTTTTACCGCCTCTTCATTCGCGGTTTCGCCACATACACACGAGCTCTCAACAAACTTACACGCAAAGACGCGGAATGGACATGGGGCAAAGATGAAGAAACCGCCTTCCAAAACCTCAAACGCCTAGTCACCAGCGAACCGGTACTCGCACACCCCACACTGACAGACCAATTTGAACTCGAAGTAGATGCATCCAGATACGCAGTAGGCGCAGTACTTCTACAAAAGAAACAAGATGGGAAAAGACACCCCGTCGGATATTTCTCGGCCACCCTGAATGAAGCTGAACGCAACTACGACATCTACGACTTAGAACTTCTAGCCATCGTCAAAGCACTGCGACACTGGAGACCATTCCTAGCAGGATCCCCGCACAAAATCAAAATCTTCTCGGACCACCTAAACCTTACGCACTGGAAATCCCCACAAAAGATAAGTCGCTGCGTAGCTTGAGAAGTACTGGAACTCATGGAATACGACTTCGAGATCCACCACATCAAAGGAACCAACAACGGCTGTGCAGATGCCTTATCATGAAGACCCGACTACGACAGAGGAGAGAGAGACAACGAAGGGGTTGTCGTCCTACCAGAAGCCGTATTCGCGTGGAACCTCACCACTCAACACCCGGAAGCCCACGATCAAGACGAAAGTACCATACGTCCATGGGTAGACCCCCACAAACTCAAGAAAGTCAATGGAGTCTGGTACCACCAAGGCGCACAGGTCATCACCGGAGGACCAGAGGAAATCCGCACCATTATCGCTAACCATCACGATCCCCCAGTCTACGGCCACCCCGGAATCAAACGGACGGCAAGGATCATCGAACAAAGTCATTGGTGGCCAAACATGGTGAAACAAATAACAGAATACGTCCAAGGATGTGCGGAATGCCAACGACACAAGGTCAACAACCACCCAACAAGAGCCCCGCTAACACCAATTACACCAAAACCCAATGCTAAACCGTTCGAGACCATCGCACTCGACTTTATCACTAAACTGCCGGTATCACAGGGGCACGACGCCATTCTCACCGTAACCGACCACGACTGTACCAAGGTGTCGATCTTCATCCCCTGCAACGAGGAAATATCAGCAGAAGAAACTGCTACCCTGTACGTAACTCACGTATTTCGGAGATTCGGACTACCGGCAAAAATCATCAGCGATTGCGACCCACGCTTCACATCAAAATTCACAGGAGAGCTATGCCGAATCCTCGGCATCTATCAAAACATATCCACAGCGTATCACCCCCGAACAGACGGACAATCAGAACGCACCAATCAATGGCTGGAACAGTATCTCCGGTTCTGGACCAATGAACGCCAAGATAACTGGGCGCAATTCCTACCCATGGCAGAATTCGCGCATAACAATTGGCCACACGAAGCCACAAGGAAGTCCCCATTTTCGCTCTTAATGGGATACGACCCCCGCGCTGATTGGATCGATAAGCCATCTCCCATCCCACAAGTGCTCACGCGACTCCAACAATTCCGCGAAGCACGGAGGGAAGCCCAGAACCTCATCAAAAAGGCACAAACCATGTGGGTCAAACACCAAAACACACCCAGGTACCAAATCGGAGATCAAGTGTGGCTAGAAGGGCGACACCTTCGAACCAATCAACCAACGGCCAAACTGGCGGCGCGACGGCACGGCCCCTTTAAAATCACACATGTCCTATCACCGGTCAATTATCAACTCGAACTTCCCACGCAGTGGAGTATTCACCCCGTGTTTCACACTGACTTACTCACGCCCTATCGCGAAACGCCCATGCATGGAGAAAATTTCCAGCGCCCACCACCGGACCTTGTGAATGGGGAAGAGGAGTACGAAGTGGAGCGCATTCTAGACTCCCGAAGATTCGGCCGGAGCAAGAAAGTGCAGTACCTCGTGAAATGGAAGGGGTACCCAGACTTGGAGAACCAGTGGGTCAACAAAGATGACATCTTCGCTGACGACGCCCTAGTGGAATATGAACAGAGTTCGGATGCAACGAAGGTCCATATAAGGCGAGGGCAAACCACGAACTGCCCCCCATCCTTTCATCCTGGACTTCTCACCACAACCACCATGTCCCTTCCCACTTCCTCCTCTTCCACCCCTCTCACTGCCCGTCTCGTTGACAGCCTCACCCACGAAGAACTCCGGGAGGCTCTCGCCAATGCACAATCCATTATCGATGTCGAGGAACCCGACCAACCGGCCACCTACTGGCTCACCAATGACAACGGCGACCGCCTCAACACAGCGCCGTACACCGAAGCCAAAATTACTCGGCTTCGTGCAGCTGTTGGACTCTTTGCGAGTCCCCCATCTCGACCTGAACCCACTCGAGTCGAGTTCAAGCAGGAAGAAGACGCCCACAACCCGGAGGTGGCAGGAGTGGACAAAGACACGGGACTGGAAGGAGTCAGCGGAAGACTGGAAGCGCCGGCAGCTAGCGACAGCCGCAGCCAGATGGGCCGTCATTTACCACCGACGCTGACAACACACCGAGACGCTGAGAGAGCAGTGTACAAAGCAGTCGAAGGGACTCTAAGGGAGTGGTACCCAGTTGAGCAACCCTATCTCATTACGGCCACCGACTCTGACAACCCCCATGAAACCCCCTACGCATGCGACACCACGGGTCGCCCCATATACCGTGGAGGCGTGGTCGTCGATACCCACGACTCCACGC
Source organism: Lactarius akahatsu (assembly GCA_021524915.1). Lineage (NCBI taxonomy): Eukaryota > Fungi > Basidiomycota > Agaricomycetes > Russulales > Russulaceae > Lactarius > Lactarius akahatsu. The sequence goes on from JAKELL010000403.1 coordinate 29,950, forward strand.
TGCCGGCGGTTCGCCTCCGGTACCTAGGAGGCTTGTCGCGAGTCGCACCACACGGGTACAAACACAACCGGGGGGAGGACTTCGTCCATTACCCCATCACCGACGCCCAAGGAGTGACCTGCCAGGCCTCCTACATCCAAGTCATCGCAGGGCCGGACCCCATCGTCCTCGGACTCGTGGAGGACAGCGACAAGGTGTACAGCCGCCCCTTGTATGCCGAACCCCACGTCCGCGAAGCCGGCAAACCCCACTACACGCCAGAAGACCTATTCGCCCTCGTCGGAGGGCACAGCAACCAACATTGAGTGGACTGGGCCGTCAATGAGTTAAAGGACGTAGGGCTTAAGGGGGAGCTAACCCGGTTCCGTGCATACAGACACGAGGCGGAGAGAATGGAACAGCGGCTCCACACCCTGGCTCAGGCGCTCGGGGGAGTACAGTCGGAGTTAGCCCGGTGCAAGTTCCGGCTAGAGATGGCGAACACGTTGGATAGGATTACGGAAAGGCAGGAGGCTTGGGTCGGCAGGATAGGCCCCACTTGGCGCCGCGGTCGTTGCAGCTGAAAAGGGGGTGATGTCACGGTACGTGGGAAAGGACTCTTACTATACGGATATGACCCCTTAGTAAGTAGTAATGTGTCATGGACTTAAAACGCATCAGTCAGCTGTAGTATCACATGTTAGATACTATGACTCATTCCTAGTAGTAGCTGTAGTAGGGTTCGAGCTACTTACGCTACTAGTCGCCTCAACTTCAAGAGGAGCTTTAAAGCGTCCTCTCACATGTATAAATAGTGGCTCGATAAGACCAAGATAAGCCATCTTGGTCTTCTTCAATCACCACTTTCTATTCGCCTCTTCACGCGTGATTCGCTTGCCTCTTCGTGCAAGTCGTCTTCGTCAGTCGGATTACCTAGTGGCACGACTTGCCCTAGTGTATACTCGGATCACGTGCCCTATAAAGCGCCGTGTATCTCATGATCGAGTCACGTGACTCCCGAAGAATATTTCGCTAAGTCATAAACGCCCTTTCGCAGTCCAAGTTGGACTAATGCCAGTGGTGGCGTTACAGTTACCGCGCTTCTTATTCTGCTGGCCCAAAGAGCCTTGCTGCTGCTGCTGGAAGTCAGGGTCGTTATGCTTGCGCTTGACTGCCGACAACTTGTTGGCCGATTCCTTGTTAGAGGACTGGCCTTTTGTACGCTCAATTTCCCACTGATTGACCGCTGCAGTACAGATGTTGGTCAAAGTAAGCTTCTTTGCCGTAGTGCCCGACATGAGGATAGGGACAAGGGATGACTCCCATTTGGCAGGTAGCTTCGAAAGAAGCATCATGGCCTGAAGGCCGTCGGGTACTTTGGCAGAGTTGGCAGAAAGGTGGTCGTAAATCGTTGCAAGCTCATCGATCTGGGGGCCAGGATGCTTGGCGTAGTCCAGACGGAACGTCATGGCACGCTTGAAGTCCTGGTAGACGTTAGCAGCACTAACGCCCCCATACTGGGACTTGAGATGATCCCAAACCAAGCGAGAAGTCGCATATTTTTCAACCTGGCGTTGAATAGCCGGTGAAAGGTGCAGCACGATCGAGCCAAGGGCACGATCATCATCAGTAGCCCAAGCGTTGTACGCTTCAAGCTCCTTTTCAGCGGGCTTGTCTTCATCTACAGCACTGGGGGCACCACGCCTCCCAGACACTACATCCCACAGCGCAGAAGACTTCAAGAAAGCCTCCATTTGCTTAGCCCAAATTTGATAGTTGTTGCCATCAAGGACGGGGACAAGAGTAGTAAGAGTCGACATGTTTGATAATAGGTTTCTGAATAGAGAGTAGTCAGCACCGTATGCGACTAATAACAGAAAAATAAACCGGCATAGTCTCCCCTTATAAGGAGACTAATGTCTGCCATTAAAGGCGACATACTGTCATAGTCTCCCCATAGTGGAGGAGACTAATGTCAGCCAATGAAGGCGACAACCCCACTGCAGGTACTAAAGGTAACCCGCCGTCGTTGCAGCCAATGAAGGCGCAAAGCGACTTATGGCAGGGCCCATAACCTGTTGTGCAGCAATGCACGCAGTGTACAGGTAGACCCTTACCTGAATAGAGAGCTTAGACGAGGCTTAGAGTGAAGCAGAGGAAGCTCAGAGTGGGGTGGAGAGAGATGTGTATAGGTACTCGCTCCTATAGTAGGAATTATATACTCTATGGTCCACCCATGTCCGTTTGGGGAAAAGTGATGAGTAGAGGCGTCCACAATATCGCGTTTTCAGTGTCGCCTAATGTCTAATCACCGGTGGACTCGGAATAATCCCTTAAGGGGATTCTGTACATATATCATATGACTAAATACTCCGAATTACGTGTATAGCATAACTAATCGTACTGTCATTCCTACGTAATGAGCCTTATAGTAAGTATTACGGCTCAACAGCCTCCCAAGTAGCGGAGGTGGGTGGCAGGTAGAGTCTGGGTCTCGGTGTCAACGACGACCCCGGCGCGGTGCAGTGGTCGCCCCATAGTGTCGCAGGCGTATGGGGTTTCGCGGGGGTCATCAGAATCGGTGGCCATAATAAGGTAAGGCTGCTCAACTGGGTACCATTCCTTCAGTGTCCCTTCTACTGCCTCGTACACTGCTCTCTCAGTGTCGCGGTATGCTGTCGGCGTCGAATGAGGATGCACGCCCGTCGTGCTGCTGCTGCTGCTAACTGCTGCTGCCTCCACTGGTTCGCGTGTGGCTTCCAGGGCCGATCCTTCATCCACTCTTGCCACTTCAGCGTGGCCGGCGTCTTCTTCTTCCTCTTGGTGCTCGATTCGAACTGGGAGAGGTCGAATTGGGGAACTTGCAAAGAGTCCGACAGCTGCACGAAGCCTAGCAATTTCGGCCTCGGTGTACGGTGCTGTGTTGAGGTGGACCCCGTTGCTGTTGGTGATCCAGTAGGTGGCGGGTTGGTCGGGCTCTTCAACGTCGATGATGGATTGCGCGTTGGTGAGAGCCTCTCGGAGTTCTTCGTGGGTGAGGCTGTCGACGAGATGGGCAGCGAGAGGGGTGGAAGAGGTGGAAGTGGGAAGAGACATTGTGGTCATAGTGAGGAGTCCAGGATGAAAGGATGGGGAGCAATTCATGGTTTGTCCTCACCTTATATGTATTTTCCTTGTATTTGAACTCCGTTTGTATTCTGCTAGGGCGTTGTCAGTGAAGACATCATTTTTGTTGACCCACTGGTTCTCCGAGTCTGGGTATCCCTTCCATTTCACGAGATACTGCACTTTCTTGCTCCAGCCGAATCTTCGGGAGTCTAGAATGCGCTCCACTTCGTACTCCTCTTCCCCATCTATGAGGTCTGGTGGCGGGTGCTGGAAATTTTCCCCATGCATGGGCGTCTCACGATAAGGTGTGAGTAAGTCAATGTGAAACACGGGGTGAATACTCCACTGCGTGGGAAGCTCAAGTTGATAATTGACCGGTGATAGGACACATGTGATTTTGAAGGGGCCATGCCGTCGTGCCGCCAGTTTGGCGGTTGGCTGATTGGTTCGGAGGTGTCGCCCCTCTAGCCACACCTGATCTCCGATTTGGTACCTGGGTGTGCTTCGGTGTTTGATCCACAGGGTTTGCGCCTTTTTGATGAGGTTCTGGGCTTCGCTTCGTGCCTCGCAGAACTGTTGGAGTCGCGTGAGCACTTGCAGAATAGGGGATGGCTTATCAATCCAATCAGCGCGCGGATCATATCCCATCATGAGTAAGAACAGGGACTTCCTTGTTGCTTCATGCGGCCAGTTGTTGTGCGTGAATTCTGCCATAGGTAGGAACTGCGCCCAGTTGTCTTGATGCTCGTTAGTCCAGAACCGTAGATACTGCTCTAGCCATTGATTGGTGCGCTCCGATTGTCCATCTGTTCAGGGGTGGTACGCCGTGGAGATGTTCTGGTATATGCCTAGGATTCGGCATAGCTCTCGTGTGAATTTCGATGCGAAGCGTGGGTCGCGGTCGCTGATAATTTTCGCCGGTAATCCGAATCTCCGAAACACGTGGGTGACGTACAGCGCTGCGGTTTCCTCTGCTGATATCTCTTCATTGCAGGGGATGAATACTGACGCTTTGGTGCAGTCGTGGTCGGTCACTGTAAGGATGGAGTCGTATCCCTGCGATTCTGGTAGTTTAGTAATGAAGTTGAGGGCAATGACTTCAAATGGCTTAGCATCGGTTTTCGGTGTGATTGGTACCAGTGGTGCTTTCATCGGGCGGTTGTTGATTTTGTGGCGTTGGCACTCTGCACATCCTTGGACATATTCTGTTACCTGTTTTAGCATGTTTGGCCACCAGTGACTTCGTTCGATGATTCTCGTCGTCCGTTTGATTCTGGGGTGGCCGTAGACGGGGGGGTCATGATGGTTGGCAATGATGGTGCGGATTTCCTCTGGTCCCCCAGTGATGACTCGTGCGCTTTGATGGTACCAGACTCCATCGACTTTCTTGAGTTTGTGGGGGTCTACCCATGGGCGTATGATGTTCTTGTCTTGATCGTGGGCTTCTGGGTGTTGGGTGGTGAGGTTTCACGCGAATACGGCTTCTGGTAGGATGACGACTCTTTCGTTATCTCATTCTCCTCTGTCGTAGTTGGGTCTTTGTGATAAAGTGTCTGCACGGCCGTTGTTGGTTCCTTTGATGTGGTGGATCTTGAAGTCGTATTCCATGAGTTCCAGTACTTCTCGAGCCACACGGTGACTTATCTTTTGTGGGGATTTCCAGTGCGTGAGGTTTAGGTGGTCTGAGAAGATTTTGACTTTGTGCGGGGATCCTGCCAGGAATGGCCTCCAGTGTCATAGCGCTTTGACGATGGCCAGGAGTTCTAAGTCGTAAATATCGTAGTTGTGTTCAGCTTCGTTCAGGGTGGCCAAGAAATATTCGATGGGGTGCCGTTTCCCGTCTTGTTTCTTTTGTAGAAGCACTGCACCTACTGCGTATCCGGACGCGTCTACCTCGAGTTCGAACTGATCCGTCAGTGTGGGGTGTGCGAGTACCGGTTCGCTGGTGACTAGGCGTTTGAGGTTTTGGAAGGCAGTTTCTTCGTCTTTGCCCCATTTCCATTCTGCGTCTTTGCATGTGAGTTTGTTGAGAGCTCGTGCGTACGTGGCGAAGCCATGAATGAAGAGGCGGTAAAAATTGCAGAAGCCCAGAAAGGAGCATACGTCGCGTACCTTTGTGGGTGTGGGCCAGTCGCGTATGCCAGCAATTTTTATGGGGTCCATGCAGGTCACCCCCTTTTCAAGGATTACCCCCAGGTAATCCATTCGCAGTTGGTGGAAGGTACATTTGGACGGTTTGAAGTAGAGGTCGTGGTCCATTGCGACTTGGAGTACTGCGCATACTGCATCTATGTGTGCCTGAAGTCCTGCGTGCTCGAGTGTTGCGATGCCAATGTCGTCCATGTAGACGCGGATGATTGTGCCCATTGCTGCAAAGACACAAATCGTGTCGCCCAAAATATCGTTCATCATGTTCTGGAATGTTGCCGGTGAATTTGTAAGTCCGAAGTACATGACAAGGGGTTCGAATAATCCGTATTTTGTTTTGAATGCGGCCTTGTACTCGTCGCCTACTTTGATGCGTACATTGTTGTATCCCCAGCGGATGTCGAGCTTGGTGAATATGTGCCCGCCTCCGAGGTTGGTGATGAGTTCCGACATGAGAGGCAGCGGGTATTGGTTGCGCACCGTGCAGGCGTTAATTCGCTGGTAGTCTTGTACTGGTCTCAGCTTTCCGTCTTTTTTCTTGATGAAGAAGAATGACGAGGCGTAGGGTGATTTTGAGGGTCGGATGTAACCTAGTTTGAGCTGTTCGTCTAGCCATTCGCGTAGTTGTCCATCTTCAGTCTTGTGACATTGGGTAGACTTTGCAGTCGATGCTGGGGGGTGTACCAGGTTTGAAATCAATCACGTGGTCCCACGGCCGTGATGGCGGGAATCGATGGGATGCCTCTTCGCTGAAGATTTTCGCAAAGCGCTGGTATGGTTCTGGGAGGGCTGCCACGACGGTGTTTTGATTAGCTGCGATGGCTAGTTCAGTAGCTGTGGTACGTAGCTGGCATTCTTCTTCGAGTTCTTGGACGATTTCTTCCACTTTGTCCTGGGTCATTGCGCTGGCTATTGTGGTTTGTGGTTCTGCAGGGTTGATTGATCGAAGTACCACTGGAAGGGCCCCTTCGTGAATGGTGGCGTGCGCCCAGCTGATGGTTGGTTCGTAGGTGGCTAACCACAGGGTACCTGAGAACGAGATCCTCATTTCCTATGTTGGTGACGAGGAATCTCGTTGTTGATAAGTGACCTGTGCACACTTAGCGGCTCAATGGACACGCAGATAACGGACTGCTTTAGATAAGATATATTGGACTTATGTAGATTAGATTATTATGATCTTTACAATCTCGGACTTTCTTATCTATGACATCACTGTACAATGACATCATGGACTCCTCTGGACTCCTATTGTATTTCGTCCTTGTACTCACTTCCTTTGTTTTATCTTTATTGTGATGTCACTATGATATCATAGTCTAGCCTTTTCTTGTTCTTTGCGCTCTTGTTCTCCTTCTGCACACTCCTTTGTGTCCCTCTATAGAACAACGCTCCTTGTATTGTGTGACTCTGTGTTACTTCTGTTGTACTAGTGTCACCCCTCTGTATAGTATAAGTAGAGTACCCTGTACGCTCTGGCACCACACCAGTTCCTCATCTGTTGTGTGCCAGGTATGTTTCCTATTCCTGTATAAACACCAGTTCCTCATCTGTTGTGTGCCAGACTCTCATCTGCTTCACTTGCTTGATAACACTCTGTTGCTGCTTCCAGCCACTCTTGATATCTCACCACAGTCACCAGTTCACTGTGAGTATCATCCCTTCATGTGCGCTGTTCATCACTCGTAGTCTTAGAGACGTTGTTGGTCTGGACGTCTAGATCGATAAAGTGTGTAATAGACCCAGCTTTGTTTTCCGTGTTGTCTATGTTCCAAATTTTCTTCGGTTTCTCAAGGGTTTGTAGCCTGAGGCCCATGCGTTTAGCAAACGCGGGTCTTATAAAGTTGTCGGTAGCTCCGGAGTCAACGAGCCCCTTGATGTTGGCCATGGAGTAATTTGTACGAATCGATACTGGAATTCGGAGCGAACGGTAGCGAGTCATGATTACAGAATTACAATTGACTGCCCTCACCCAGGCCGATGGGTTCAGGCGTCCTGAAAACCCTCTTGGGTCCAGAGATCCTTGAATACAAGGTCTTTCACCTCGTCGCTAGCCCCTCTAAGCGTCTCCATCCACTCCTTGGCTTGTCCTTCGGGCGTAGTTTCTGCGCAGCATACCGTTGTTGTTTCTTGGCCATAATAGTCGGTTTCTGCACTGCGACTTGTGCTTGCACGTGGCTGGAACTGCTGCCTTGGCTTCCTGGGGTGTGTACATTCTCGTGAGAAGTGGCCGGGGTTGTTACAATTGTAACAGATGACCTCCCTCATATCCCGGCGTGGCTGGCCTCCTTGGTTCTGTCCTGGTCCTCCTCTTGGTGGGAATGGCGGTTTCTGGTAGCCACCGCGGTTTGGATCCCCTACCTCCGCGAGGCGTGCGCGGGTTCTATCCGCCGATGTGTCCATGGCGTTCGGATCGTAGCGTGGTGGTGGGAACCTGGGTGGCGCCCATTGTGGGGCATATCCACGGTTTTGCTGTGGTCGTGATGGTGGTGCGTTGCGGGGTGTTGCATTGAGTCCTAGGCGGGCGTGTAAATGGATGTACTGTTTTTGTCATTGTAGCGCCGCTTCCTTCCATTCGTTGAAGGTTTGAGGATCATCTAGTTCGTATATTTTTGTAAATAGGGCCCTCAGGAGGCCCACCATGAATCGGTCCAGCGTTTGGCGGTCGTTGAGTCGGTAGTCAGCTTTCCGCGCTAGCTGTTCGAAGTTGGTGATGTACGAGTCAATGTCGTCTCCCACCATTTTGAATCCTTTGGCTAACGTGGCTTGCGCTTGCTCTTGTTCTAGTACATTCGAGAAGCGGTCAGAGAATCCTGCCGTTAGCGTGTCCCACAGGAATGGGTCGTATCTATTGCATCCGTGGTGCAGTTCGTTGTTGAGCCATTGGAGGAAGCCGAGCGTCCAGTTAGATACTCGCGGTCCTTTAATGAATCCTAGGAACAACAGGCATCGTCAATAGACATTGGTCATGATCGGTGCTTCTGAGTTTTGCCCCCAGTAGATGTGCCACTGTGTGAGGAACGACTCGTACTCATCTCTGTTCCCATCGAATATGCTTGGGGGTTCTCCCACAAGTTTGTCTGTTCTGTGTGGTGCTCCTGGTGCTGGTCCTGCCGCTGGTGGCGGTGGTGGTGGTGGTCCTCCTCCGAAGGGATCCCCTCCACCTCCTCCTCCGAATTGGGGTTGCCTTCCCCTGTGTGGTGGTCTTCCGCCTCCTGGCGGTCCTTGACTGAAGCTTCCTCCTGGTCTTCTTGGTGGCGCTGGTCCGCCTGCTCCTGGTGGTGGATCAGGTATGTTGTCACGGTACGCATGGAACGGACTCTTACTTACGATTATGACCTTGCAAGTAAGCAGTAATGTGTCATGGACTAGTAGTATCAGTAAGCAAGGGGTTACAATCACATGCCATTAGGGCATGAGTCAACACTAGGATAGCGGTAGTAGGGTTCGAGCTACATACGCTATTCGTCGTACGGATTCGGGAGGAGCTTTAAAGCTACCTCATATATGTATAAATAGTGGCTCAATAAGACCAAGATTAGCCATCTTGGTCTTCTTCAATCACCACTTCTTCTCATCTCTATCCCGCGTGTTTCACTTGCCTCTTCGTGCAAGTCGTCCTTATCGATTGGAATACCTAGTGGCATGACTTGTCCTAGTGTACGTTAAGATCACGTGCCAAGATAAGCGCCGTGTATCTCGTGATCAGATCACGTGACCCTCAAGAGATATTTCGCTAAGTCGTGAATGCCCTCTCGAAGTCCAAGTCGGACTAACGCCAGTGGTGGCGTTACATTAAGACCAAGATCCACCCACCGTGGCGTTCACAACTCGAGATCAGTGGAGAAATTTCCAGACCTACTCCCTCGAACGAAGAGGAGACCGCAACGTACCAACACAATTCTTAGGAGCCGCCTGTTGGAGAGAATATAGAGGAGAAACCAGATACTTCGTAGACTTCGCGTCAGGCCCAACCCGATACCGCCCCGTTGAGTTCAATTTCGACCACTTGTGCTGGGTTGAGATTACGTGGAATCCCATAGACAACCGCTACGACGCAGTACGACCGGCAGGAAGAAATTACAACTGCGACATCGACTCAAGAAACCTACCCACACGCGCGGAGTGGGGACGCATAGACAGACAACCAGAAGAAGAACCCAGCACGTCCGAACCCAGAACACCTGCACCATCTGAAACCAGCGGGGACGACGAAGAAACGGACAGCGAAGAATCCAAAGTAGGGGACATAATACAGACAGCTGAGTCCCTTCGCATAAACGAACCAGAAAACATCGAAGTACACCCCCCGCAGAAATGGCCACCGCAACAATAACTGAAGTCGGTGTGGAGGTCAAGGAAACCCGAAGAATCACCGAAGAAGCTGAAGCCTACTTACGACCCATTGACCCAACAACGGGACATCGAATGACAGCCGATGACGTGGCAATCTTTAGGGCGGTAGGACCAGACGTAGCGGACCCCCCGCCAGGTGCAGGAGGCCCCCCGCAACCCAGAAGACCAGGAGGCAACTTCGGTCAAGGACCCCCAGGAAGACGACAGCCTCAATTCGGAGGAGGGGGAGGCGGGAGACCCATTCGGAGGAGGACCACCACCACCAGCTGGAGGACCAGCCCCAGGAATACCAGGAGCAATGGGAGCGCCCCACGGAGCAGACAAATTAGTGGGCGAAACCCCAAACATTTTTGACGGAAACAGAGATGAGTACGAGTTGTTCCTCACACAATGGCACATTTACTGGGGGCAGAACTCCGAAGCACCGATCATGACCAACGTCTATCGGCGATGCCTACTGTTCTTAGGCTTCATCAAGGGACCCCGAGTATCGAACTGGACCCTCGGCTTCCTCCAATGGCTCAACAATGAACTCCACCACGGGAGAAGCCGTTACGACCCCTATCTATGGGACACGTTGACAGCAGGATTCTCGGATAGATTCTCGAACGTCCTAGAACAAGAACAACACAAGCCACGCTGGCCAAAGGGTTCAAAATGATCGGTGACGATATAGATT
>JAKELL010000404.1:0-40065 GCA_021524915.1 Lactarius akahatsu
ACGGTTCGTACGAATACCTTCTCAGGTAAGACGATGACTCTTTCGTTGTCCCTTTCTCCTCGATCGTAGTCGGGTCTTCGCGATAGAGCGTCTGCGCGTCCGTTGTTAGTTCCTTTGATGTGGTGGATCTCGAAATCGTATTCCATGAGTTCTAGGACTTCTCGGGCTACTCGGCGACTTATCTTCTGTGGTGTCTTCCAGTGTGTAAGGTTGAGGTGGTCGGAGAAGATTTTGATTTTGTGTGGTGAGCCTGCCAGGAACGGTCTCCAGTGTCGCAAGTGCCTTGACAATCGCCCAAAAGTTCCAAGTCATAGATGTCATAGTTGCGTTCCGCTTCGTTTAGGGTGGCTGAAAAGTAACGAGGGGGTTGTCTTTTCCCGTCTTGCTTCTTCTGTAGGAGTACTGCGCCTAACTGCGTATCTGTTGCGCAGCAATGTACGCAGTGTACAGGTAGACCCTTACCTGAATAGAGAGCTTAGACGAGGCTTAGAGTGAAGCAGAGGAAGCTCAGAGTGGGGTGGAGAGAGATGTGTATAGGTACTCGCTCCTATAGTAGGATTTATATACTCTATGGTCCACCCATGTCCGTTTGGGGAAAAGTGATGAGTAGGAGGCGTCCACAATATCGCGTTTTCAGTGTCGCCTAATGTCTAATCACCGGTGGACTCGGAATAATCCCTTAAGGGGATTCTGTACGTATACCGTATGACTAAATACTCCGAATTACGTGTATAGCATAACTAATCGTACTGTCATTCCTACGTAATGAGCCTTATAGTAAGTATTACGGCTCAACACTCCCCCTTGCTAAGTGCAGCTACTAAGCGCTCTAAGCAAGTGTGTAAGGCGAATTAATATTCTAGCCATGATTAGAAGGGAGTCTATCTCGGAACCATGAGAGCGGTTTCGAGACCGAGTTCTCTTCACCATCCCATTTCAGCTTTTGAACTATTACAGTTCATTGGGCTGATTTTTTGGTATAATGAGCGGAAATGTTGTGATTCTCTGGTTGAGAAGAATCTATGTATGCGGAAGACAATGTCTTCAAGCGTCGCTCGATATACCTTCCATAGTATTAATGGAATTTTCAGGCTTGTCTCAAGGCCAAGTTTGTTGCCTTGTGACTTAGTTGGACGAGTAAAACTCAAGTCCTAACTGACTTCTGAATTTCTCGAACTTAATACGCCCTAGGTTCTTGGTAAACATATCTGCGGGATTCTCTGAACCATCTATAAAGAATAGTTCTATTTTCTTGTCCCTCACTACTTCTCTTATGTAGTGATAGCGTATATCAATATGTTTAATACGCTTCTCTTGGACAGGGTTTGAGGCCATAAAGATGGACCCCTGATTATCACCGCAGAGTGGTATTGGGGTTAGTTTGATGCCAAGCTCAGTAAAGAGTGACTTTATCCAAACTAATTGTCTGCTAGTATCCGACAGCGACATATATTCAGCTTCAGTGGAAGATAATGCGACTGTCTTTTGCGCTCTAGAGTTCCAACTGAATATCCCATTAGCCAGTTTAACCATGTAACCTGTGGTAGATCGCCTATTATCTGGGTTTGAAGCCCAGTCAGAGTCTGCATAGGCAATTAAGCCTCCATTTGATCTTCCATCATACACCAAAGAGTATGAAGAAGTCCCGAGCAAATAGCGACAGATATAGAGTGCTCTGTTCAAATGGTCCTCTGAGGGGTTTGCAGCGAATTGTGATAGTTTAACAACTGCATAGGCGATGTCAGGGCGAGTCCCAAGCATTATGTATAGGAGTGAACCTATAACTTGCTGGTATTTGCTCCTGACGCTTGGGTTGACTGGTGAATTATTAGGTACAGGTTGGTACCCTTCAGGAAGTGGAGTCGCAGTTGCTTTCGCATCTGCGAGTCCAAAGCGTTGCAGCACCTTTTCTAAGTAAGCGGTTTGATCTAAAAAGATCTTTCCATGTTTCCGCTGAATGCGCATACGCAAGAATTCCTTTGCATCACCCAAGTCGCGACATTCCCAAGCCTCCATGAACCTATTCTTAAGCTCATTTAGAAGGGCTTTGTCCGATCCCATAAAGATCACATCATCAACATAGACAATGATCACTACAAGGGCGCCACTCTTTCCTCTATGGGTAAAGAGTCCTGAGTCAGATAATAGCCTTTTGCAGCCCATTGCAGCCATGGACTTATCCAGCGCTTTCCACCATGCTAGAGCAGCTTGTTTAAGTCCATAAATGGCGCGTTTTAGTCGCAGTACTTTGTTTTCATGCCCTTTGGCTTTGAAGCCCTCAGGTTGTTCCATGTATAGCTCTTCATCGAGCTCTCCATATAGGAAGGCAGTTTTAACATCTAGTCCAGTGATGTGCCAATCCTCTAGCGCTGCAAGCACGAGCATCATTCCGGACAGTCTCAAAGCGCACTACTGGTGAGAATATTTCATCATAGTCAACGCCTTCAACCTGAGAAAAGCCTTTGGCAACAAGCCGGGCTTTTTTGCGACCATCAGTCTTTTGATCAAAGACCCATCTATTTTTTATTATTTTCCTCCCTTTAGGGGGTTCCACAAGCTCAAAGACATTACGTCTGCGAAGTGCCTCTAGTTCCTCGCGACAAGCAGTCTTCCATTCCTTTTGTTGTGCTGCAGGCATGCGTATTATATCTTTATAGGTCCACTCCCGTATATTAGAAGTGTCCAGTGGTTCCAGATCATTAGATGGAACTGCCTTGGCAAGCAGATGATCTAGGAATTTTACTCCCCCTTCCTGAGCAAGGCGTGACAATAAATCATCTACTTCATCCTCTGAGGGTTCTGGCGGAGCTTCACTCTCAGCAGGTGGAGGGTCAGGGTTTGTCTCAGGAAATCCTCCTGGAATCTGCCTTTGCCCTGGTGTACTATCAGCTCTGGAGCGACCAGGCTGTCTTCCAACCATTTCTTTCCACTTGCTACTCCGTTCAACATCTTTAGTTATGTTTGTGGGGTGCCTGTCTTCCCCATAGACGTTGCCAGGACGAGTAGGTACTTTCCTCAAGCGCGCAGACCGTCGTGGTAGTGCTGGTTCTGGCGCAGGAGGCAGAGGCTGTTGCGCTTCTGGTTCCTCTGGTTCCACAGATCCGCCGTCGTGGTCTGGCGCATCCTCCCTATTTTGCCTCTGTTTAGGGGGACGATGAGTAGGCATATCATCGTCAAAACCACTTGGAATGGGCTGTGTAGGTGATGGTTCATCCTCCATAGGAGGTTGATTCTCTACTGGCTCATTTATGCGGGTTGTACCCCGCACCCTTTGTGTTTCGCACTTAGGGTATACGGTCTCATCAAATAATGCAGTAGTGCTGGTGAACACTGTGTTGTTTTTGATCCGCATGAATCTATATGCTTTTATGCCCCCAGTATGACCAATATAGATCATTTGTTCGCTTTTGGGGTCAAGTTTGTTCGATCTGCGATCTTCTGGTATGTGCACATATGCGCCACATCCAAACACTCGTAAGTGTGAAAGATTAGGTGCTTCACCATGCAAGCTCATATAGGGTGTCTGCCAATTAAGGCGACTTATTGGAGTCCTATTATAGCAATGTACTGCATGTAGGACCGCAAATTCCCACCAGGATTGAGGGAGACAGGCTTCAAGGCGCATAGCCTGGGCCTTATCCATACAAGTACGCATAAAGCGTTCAGCACGACCATTTTGTTGGGGAGTATGCGGTGCACTTTGTAGGATAGTAATGCCCATATCTTTCAGTACCTTAGTAAACTCGTCAGACTTGTATTCTCCTCCAGCGTCAGACATCCACTGTTTAATGGTGGCGTTATGCTGATTTTTGACCATGGCAATAAACTGCCTTAACGCATTGATGGCCTGTGCTTTGGTGCGTAATAGCACGACCCACGCATAGGAGGAAAAGTCGTCAAAGAAACTAATGAAGTATTTATATTTGTGGTACGAGTCAACTGGGAAGCTCTTAAGATCGGAATGAATCTTTTCAAAAGGCTTCTTAGCACGCGTCTCAGAGGGTTTATGCGTTGAAGCAGGCATTTTCCCTTGAGCGCAACCAGGACATATGGGTGTCTCAGAAGGATATTTAAGGTCCTTAGGGAATCCCTTAGTGTGATCCTTGGCACGACGTAGTACTTCCTTCGAAGGGTGTCCTAGACGTCTATGCCAAATGTCGTAGTCAGCAGTATAGATTGTACTATGGGCTTCATGTACATTTTTTACTTGCGTGACTTCGGCATCAAGCCAGTAAAGTGTCTGACCATCTGCTAGGGGTTTTGTTTGTAATATGGGCATCGTACTGCCCTTATAGAATAGAGATATATGCTGCGAATCCCCATGAACGCGCAATCCCTGTTGAAGAAACTCCCCCATTGACAATAGCTTAGTTGTCATCTGTGGTATATGAAAGACAGGATATATGCGTGTAATACGCTCTGTTTTAATGCCATTGTGTTCCACAGAATGCTTTAGTAAGACTGAGCCTTTGCCTTGTATATAAAGAGCATGGGCTGCCGTCTTTACCATAGGCTTTTGTGAAAGGGGGGTATAACTTATAAAGTCCAGTTTATTGTTTGTAAAGTGTGCCGACGCACCAGAGTCAAGTAACCAAGTAGGTTCTCGCTCTGTTTGACTTTTCTTTCCCTTACATTTCGAGCATAAAGCGAAATCAAGACCATGAGCGCATAGATTAGCGCTATTTACAACTTTATTTACAAGTGCACTGTAACTACTATTTCTAGAAGCGCCAGTCGGCGCCGTCTCCAGTAGCACTGTAGGGTGGTCAGATTCACTTATTTGGGGAGGGAAAGTTACTAACCCGTCCTCATAGGGAGTAAAGTCATCTTGTCCGACTGTATCAGCGAAGTCGTTGTAGACGTTGTCATCATCGTCCGCTTCGCTTCCCCAATCCAGAGAAATATCTGGGAGGGGGCACGTACTGGCTTCTTGCTATGGAAGCCCTCCCACATCTTGGTTATCTCAACCGCAGTGGGGCTATCAGGGCATTCCTCGATAGGCTCAACTGTGCGAATAGGTTCCTTGCCCTTGTCTTTACGCGCCTCTTGTTCAGCAGGCGAGACTAAAGGGGTCAAGGTTAGTTTAGGAGTATCTGGAGGCAAATTAATGGGCGCACTGCAGCCTGTAGGGAGGTCCTCATCCTCATCTGACATTTCCCAGTCCTCTGCGAAGGTGTTCGGGTTCTTGGTCCACGGGGAATCCGCGACCATCTGCCCAAGACGTTGCTCAAGCGTCTTTACTGTCTGTACTGTACCAGGAGTTTCTAAGGCCTGGGTGACGTCCAGAGCCTTATTGAAGGTCTTATAGTGTCCTGGGACGCGCTTCTTCGCAGGAGGAGCGGAGGAAATGCGCTGCTCGAGCCCAGAAGGCGAGATATGCGCAATGGTCGTAGAGGTTGGCGCTGGGAGCGCCGCAACATCGGCAATGTGCGTATGCCCTTGCGTATGTTGCTTCTTGAACTTCTTGCCGGCGCGTTTACTACGCTGGCGATGATTCCCTCCCTGTTGCTGCTGCTGCTGCTGCTGCTGGCCGCGCTGCTTGTTCTGGCCCGAAGAGCCTTGCTGCTGCTGCTGGAAGTCGGGGTCGTTACGCTTGCGCTTGACCGCCGACAACTTGTTGGCCGACTCCTTGTTAGAAGAGTGGTTCTTCGTACGCTCAATTTCCCACTGGTTAACCGCCGCAGTACGGATGTCGGTTAACGTAAGGTGCTTCGCCGTGGTGCCCGACATTAGAATAGGGACGAGGGATGACTCCCATTTGGCAGGTAGCTTCGAAAGAAGCATCATGGCCTGAAGGCCGTCGGGTACTTTGGCAGAATTGGCGGAAAGGTGGTCGTAAATAGTGGCAAGCTCATCTATCTGGGGGCCAGGATGCTTGGCGTAGTCCAGACGGAACGTCATGGCACGCTTGAAGTCCTGGTAGACGTTAGCAGCACTAACACCCCCATACTGGGACTTGAGATGTCCCCAAACATCACCAGCAGTCGCAAATTTTTCAACCTGGCGTTGAATAGCCGGTGAAAGGCGCAAAACAATGGAGCCTAGGGCACGATCATCATCAGTAGACCATGCATTGTAGGCTTCAACCTCCGCTGGGGTCGGGGCGTCCTTATCCTTAACAGAAGGAATAGCCCGTCTTCCGTTAATCATATCCCAAAGCGCAGAAGACTTAAGGAAAGCCTCCATTTGCCTAGCCCAAATCGAGTAGTTGTTTCCGTCAAGGACGGGGACAAGAGTAGTGAGAGTCGACATTTGTAAAAGGGTTTCTGAATAGAGAGTAGTCAGCACCGTATGCGACTAATAACAGAAAAATAAACCGGCATAGTCTCCCCTTATAAGGAGACTAATGTCTGCCATTAAAGGCGACATACTGTCATAGTCTCCCCATAGTAGAGGAGACTAGTGTCAGCCAATGAAGGCGACAACCCCACTGCAGGTACTAAAGGTAACCCGCCGTCGTTGCAGCCAATGAAGGCGCAAAGCGACTTATGGCAGGGCCCATAACCTGTTGCGCAGCAATGTACGCAGTGTACAGGTAGACCCTTACCTGAATAGAGAGCTTAGACGAGGCTTAGAGTGAAGCAGAGGAAGCTCAGAGTGGGGTGGAGAGAGATGTGTATAGGTACTCGCTCCTATAGTAGGATTTATATACTCTATGGTCCACCCATGTCCGTTTGGGGAAAAGTGATGAGTAGAGGCGTCCACAATATCGCGTTTTCAGTGTCGCCTAATGTCTAATCACCGGTGGACTCGGAATAATCCCTTAAGGGGATTCTGTACGTATACCGTATGACTAAATACTCCGAATTACGTGTATAGCATAACTAATCGTACTGTCATTCCTACGTAATGAGCCTTATAGTAAGTATTACGGCTCAACATATCCCGATGCGTCTACTTCGAGTTCGAATTGGTCTGTCAGCGTGGGGTGTGCGAGTATCGGTTCGCTTGTGACTAGGTGTTTGAGGGTTTGGAAAGCCTTTTCTTCGTCTTTGCCCCACGTCCATTCTGCGTCTTTGCGTGTGAGTTTGTTGAGGGCTCGTGCGTATGTGGCGAAACCGCGAATGAAGAGGCGGTAAAAATTGCAGAAGCCCAAAAAGGAGCGTACGTCTCGTACCTTCGTGGGTGTGGGCCAGTCGCGTATGCCAGCAATTTTTACAGGGTCCATGCGAGTCACCCCCTTTTCAAGAATTACCCCCAGGTAATCCATTCGCGGTTGGTGGAAGGTACACTTGGATGGTTTGAAGTAGAGATCGTGGTCCATCGCGACTTGAAGTACGGCGCATACTGCATCTATGTGTGCCTGAAGTCCCGCGTGTTCAAGGGTTGCGATACCAATGTCGTCCATGTAGACGCGGATGATTGTACCTATTGCTGCGAAGGTGCGAATCGTATCGCCCAGGATGTCGTTCATCATGTTCTGGAACGTTGCCGGTGAGTTTGTAAGTCCGAAGTACATGACGAGGGGTTCGAATAATCCGTATTTCGTTTTGAACGCGGCTTTGTGTTCATCGCCCTCTTTGATTCGTATGTTGTTGTACCCCCAGCGGACGTCGAGTTTGGTGAATATATGCCCGTTTCCGAGGTCGTTGATGAGTTCCGACATGAGAGGTAGTGGGTATTGGTTGCGCACCGTGCAGGCGTTGATTCGCCGGTAGTCTTGTACTGGTCTCAGCTTTCCATCCTTTTTCTTGATGAAGAAGAATGACGAGGCGTAGGGTGACTTCGAGGGTCTGATGTATCCCAGCTTGAGTTGTTCGTCTAGCCATTCGCGTAGTTGTCCGTCCTCGTCTTGTGACATCGGGTATACTTTGCAGTCGATACTGGGGGGTGTGCCCGGTTTGAAGTCAATTGCGTGGTCCCAAGGTCGTGATGGTGGAAATCGGTGGGAGGCTTCCTCGCTGAAGATTTTTGCAAAACGTTGATATGGTTCTGGGAGGGCTTCCGCGACGGTGTTCTGGTTAGCTGCGATGGCTAGTTCGGTAGCTGTGGTACGTATCTGGCATTCCTCTTCGAGCTTTTGGACGATGTCTTCGGCTTCTTCTTGAGTCATTGCACCGGCAATGGTGGTTTGCGCTTCCGTGGGGTTGATTGATCGAAGCACTACTGGGAGGGCTCCTTCGTGGATGGTGGCGTGCGCCCAGCTGATAGTTGGTTCATAGGTTGCTAGCCAGGGATATCCGAGGACGAGATCTTCGTTTCCTATGTCGGTGACGAGGAATCTCATGGTCTTAGAGACGTTATTGGTCTGGACGTCTAGATCAATAAAGTGTGTAATGGACCCAGCTTTATTCTCTGTGTTGTCGATGTTCCAGATTTTCTTTGGTTTTTCGAGGGCTTGTAGCCCAAGGCCCATGCGTTTAGCGAACGCGGGTCTTATAAAGTTGTCGGTGGCTCCGGAGTCGACGAGCCCTTTGATGTCGGCCATAGAGTAATTTGTACGAATCGATACTGGAATTCGAAGCGAACGGTAGCGAGTCATGATTACAGAATTACAATTGACTGCCCTCACCCAGGCCGATGGGTTCAGGCGTCCTGAAAACCCTCTTGGGTCCAGAGATCTTTGAATACGAGGTCCTTAACCTCGTCACTTGCTCCTCTAAGCGTCTCCATCCACCCTTTGGCCTGCTCTTCCGGCGTGGTTCTGCACGGCGCGTTGTTACTGGTTCTTGGCCGTAGTAGTCCGTCTCCACACTTCGGCTCGTGCTCATACGTGGTTGGAACGGTTGCCTTGGTTTTTCTAGGGCATGTGCAGTCACGTGAGAAGTGGCCTGGGTTGTTACAGTTGTAACATATCACTTCCCTCATGTCTCGGCGTGGTCCGCCTCCTCTGTTCTGTCCGTTTCTTGGTGGGAACGGTGGCCTTGGGTTTCCGCGGTTTGGATCTCCTACTTCTGCGAGGCGTGCGCGGGTTCGATCTGCTGATGTGTCCATGGCGTTTGGGTCGTAGCGCGGTGGTGGAAACCTAGGTGGCGCCCATTGCGGGGCGTATCCACGGTTTTGCTGAGGTCGTGGTGTTGGAGTATTGCGGGGCGTGGTGGCGAGCCCTAGGCGAGCGCGTAGGGGTGGATGTATTGCTTTTGCCTGCGCAGTGCCGCTTCCTTCCATTCGTTGAAGGTTTGCGGGTCGTCCAGTTCGTAGATCTTTGTAAACAGCGCTCGTGGTAGTCCCGCCGTGAATCGGTCCAGTGTTTGGCGATCGTTGAGGCGGTAATCAGCTTTCCTCGCCAACTGTTCGAAGTTGGTGACGTACGAATCAATATCGTCACCGATCATTTTGAATCCTTTGGCCAATGTGGCCTGCGCCTGTTCTTGCTCGAGCACGTTCGAGAAGCGGTCAGAGAATCCCGCTGTTAGTGTATCCCATAGAAATGGGTCGTATCTGTTGCGTCCGTGGTGCAGTTCGTTGTTGAGCCATTGGAGGAATCCGAGCGTCCAATTAGATACTCGTGGTCCTTTGACAAATCCTAGGAACAGCAGGCATCGTCGATAGACGTTGGTCATGATTGGTGCCTCTGAGTTTTGCCCCCAGTAAATGTGCCACTGCGTGAGGAATGACTCGTACTCATCTTGGTTTCCGTCGAATATGCTTGGGGGTTCCCCTACAAGTTTGTCTGCCCCGTGTGGTGCTCCTAGGGCGGGTCCTGCAGCTGGTGGTGGCGGTGGTGGTGGTCCTCCTCCGAAGGGATCTCCTCCTCCTCCTCCTCCGAATTGGGGTTGCCTACCCCCGTATGGTGGTCTTCCGCCTCCTGGCGGTCCTTGGCCGAAGCTTCCTCCAGGTCTTCTTGGTGGCGCTGGTCCGCCTGCTCCCGGTGGTGGGTCGGGTATGTCCGGTCCTACTGCTCTGAATATGGCCGCGTCGTCTGCGGTCATACGATGTCCCGTCGTCGGGTTGATGGGGCGTAGATAAGACTCTGCTTCTTCGGTGATCCTCCTGGCTTCTTCGAGGGCTAGATCCTCCTGGGTGATCGTTGCTGTCGCCATATCTGCAGGTGGGTGTACTTCGATGCTTTCGGGTTCGTTGATGCGTAGGGACTCAGCTGTTTGTATTATCTCCCCTACTTCGGACTCTTCGTCGTTGTCGGATTCTTCGTCGTCTCCGCTGGTTTCGGATGGTGCGGGGGTTCTTGGCTCAGATGTGCTGGGTTCTTGTTCTGGTTGCCCGTCGATGCGTCCCCACTCTTCGCGTGTGGGTAGGTTTCTGGAGTCGATATCGCAGTTGTAGTTTCTTCCTGCGGGGCGCACTGCGTCGTAGCGGTTGTCTATGGGGTTCCAAGTGATCTCGACCCAACACAGGTGATCGAAATTGAACTCAACGGGGCGGTATCGGGTTGGGCCCGATGCGAAGTCTACGAAGTATCCGGTTTCTCCTCTGTACTCTCTCCACCTGGCGGCTCCTAGGAATTGTGTCGGTACGTTGCGGTCTCCTCGTCGTTCGAGGGAGTAGGTCTGAAAATCTCTCCACTGGTCTCGAGTTGTGAACGCCACGTTGAAGGATCTTGGTCTTAATGTAACGCCACCACTGGCGTTAGTCCGACTTGGACACGAAAGGGCGTTCACGACTTAGCGGAATATCTTGTCGAGGTCACGTGACCTGATCACGGGATATACGGCGCTTCTCAGGCACGTGATCTGGGTGTACACTAGGGCGAGTCATGCCACTAGGTAATCCGATAGTTAATGAAGACGACTTGCTCGGAAAGAGACAAGTGAAGCACGTGTAAAGAGACGAGTAGAAGTGGTGATTTGAAGAAGACCAAGATGGCGAATCTTGGTCTTATCGAGCCACTATTTATACATGTACAAGGTGGCTTTAAAGCTCCTCCCGAATCTGTATGACGAATGGCGTATGTAGCTCGAACCCTACTATCGCTATCCTAGTGTTTTACTAATACTACGTCGGCATGTGATAACGCTACTGGCTGACTGATGCGACTGTCCATGACTCATTACTGCTTACTAACGGGGTCATCACCATAAGTAAGAGTCCACTTCTCTGCGTACCGTAACATCACGGTACGCACGAAACGGACTCTTACTTACGGTGATGACCTCGTCTGTAAGCAGTAATGTGTCATGGACAGTAGTATCAGTCAGCAGGGTAGCACAATCACATGCCGATAAGGCATTAGTCAACACTAGGATAGTTGTAGCAGGGTTCGAGCTACATACGCTATTCGTCGTACGGATTCGGGAGGAGCTTTAAAGCGTCCTCATACATGTATAAATAGTGGCTCGATGAGACCAAGATTCGCCATCTTGGTCTTCTTCAATTCACCACTTCTACTCATCCCTCTATGCGCGATTCGCTTGTCTCTTTCAGAGCAAGTCGTCTTCATCGATCCTCGGATTACCTAGTGGCACGACTTGCCCTAGAGTACACTCAGATCACGTGCCCGTAAGCGCCGTGTATCCCGTGATCAGGTCACGTGACCTCGAAGAGATATTCTGCTAAGTCGTGAACGCCCTTTCGTGTCCAAGTCGGACTAACGCCAGTGGTGGCGTTACACCACATGCAAACCAAAGTTTAAATGAGAAAAAAACTCAGAGGAAACCCTGTGGAGTGTTAAAAGATTTCTAAAGTTTACTTCCCATTAAACTTTGAATGGAGAGTTTAAATCTTCCTGAAATAAAATTTCATGGAAAAAATTGTTAAACTCTCCATTTGTGAGAAAGTCATGTGACATGTACACATACACTGAGCAAAAACAGGCACACAAACTCCCATGTTATGTGTCACATGTCACATGACTTTCTCACAAATGGAGAGTTTAACAATTTTTTCCATGAAATTTTATTTCAGGAAGATTTAAACTCTCCATTCAAAGTTTAATGGGAAGTAAACTTTGGAAATCTTTCAACACTCCACAGGGTTTCCTCTGAGTTTTTTTCTCATTTAAACTCTGGTTTGCATGCAGTGTAATCCTTTCCCCAGAATCACAATCATTGCGCCTCCAACATGTCACGAATGTTCTCACGAAGAAATTGTTGAAGTCAGCTCCAAGATTGCTACCGCCGTCGACGAGTCACTCTCCAAACAACAGAAGGCACTCTTCTTACGTCAATAACTCGCCGCCACCAATACCACGTCTCGAGCCTGGAAATACCGACCTACACGGCGCAGGAAATGGCGTAGAGGGTGAGGACGAGCTGGACTTGTTTATTCGTTGCGTCGACGCTCTCCCAGTGGGCAGTGAAGTGCGGGGGGCGGCTATCGCCGAGGCGCGCCGCCTCAAGCGCATCCCTCCTCGCGTGCTGATCTTCGAGCTGTACAGCATCTCGTACCAATTTTTGGTTTTCGGAATGTTGACAAGCGCTGAGTAGGACCTGATTCAGGACTGGGACCTCACTCTCAACAGCAAAAGAGAAAGAAAGCGCAAGTATCATTGATGATCTGTATCTTTGAGCGATACACAACGAGGCGTCATGTCATACGGGTCACCTCCTATCATTTGAAACGGCCACGTTGGAATGTAACAAATCTCCTGTTCACCGTCAACGCGCCCGTCAGTCCTCGCCAAAGAAATAGAGAACCAAGCGACGTACCCCAAGACTGCAACCAGGCTCACACCGCACCCATACCGACCAATCAAGCCACACCATCAGCTCAGAAATCTGCTCATGCGCCATTTCAGAAGCGTCTGTAGCTCTCGCCTCGTCTGCTGCTTCAATATCGAAGAACTCGATCCACACAACCACCAGTCGCCGACATATTTCTTGAATCGTGTTCTCGACTGCAGCATGGATGCGTACCTCCTGCGGCGTGAGCATACCCAGCGGAATGTGCGACGTCTGCGTCGTCGCGCAACGTTGCGCGATCGGTGCTGCCCAACTCAAGTTGGCTGATGCGGGAAGCCGCTCTGGGACGTCGGTTGTTGTGATGTACGGCGCGAGCATGACGAGCAGTTGCGCGCGCGCTATGGTAGCTCGCTCGAGAGGATCCGCGAACGTCGTGTTCTGCGAGAGCAGACAACGCAGATGCTCGAGGCGACCAGCATAGCGCTCCGTGACGACTCGCACGATGCTGCCCCAATCGACACCACTCCTCCCGCCCGGCTCGCGCGTGAGCACAGTCTGCAGCTCGGCACGTACCCGCTCGGAGTCTAGTGTC
Organism: Lactarius akahatsu; assembly: GCA_021524915.1. Taxonomy (NCBI): domain Eukaryota; kingdom Fungi; phylum Basidiomycota; class Agaricomycetes; order Russulales; family Russulaceae; genus Lactarius; species Lactarius akahatsu. The sequence goes on from JAKELL010000404.1 coordinate 13,111, forward strand.
GAGATCCCATCCAAACGAAGGTGCAACCTATCCTTTCCGTGGCGCGCTTCGACGAGGCTCGACAGTGAAGGATTGTAGAAGGTGACGAAGCCCGAGTAGTCCAGATGCACGCGTGTCTCTCCTGGCGCGAGGTCGTGCCAACTTCCTGTGAGATATGTCTCGAGGGCACTGCGGTGGCCACTCGGGAGCGAACCACGCCAGCCAGATGGTGGCTTTGACGAAGGTGGTGAGGGGAATGGAATGGGACGCTCTGGGTGGTGTGGATCACCCGGGGGCGGGCCGGGGCGCCTGGGTGTAGACGTTTGATTCTTGGGTAAAAGACTGAGAAAGGTGACGACTTCCAAGGGGTCCAGAACATCGCATATCATAACCTCGCTGTCCTAAATCAGCACCCAAGGCAGGGCATTCAGCAATAACATGCACGCACAAATGAAATTCCATTCGAACGAAGCCATCTAGACCAAATGACCTGCCCCAATCACACAAAGCCTTGATCCGCTCCCGTTCTGAGAAGTACTTGTCTGGCTGGGGCCGCCCCCACAAGATAACATCCTGGGAGTCCATGGGACCGTCCTTCATTTTCGCCGCGCTCGATCCATCAAAGTATACAAGGCGGAGGTCGCGCTTTGCATGCAGCGAGATCACATAGCTGGGCCCACGGCCGAAGATGTAAGCATGTTCGAAGTCGAACGCGAGCCAATCGGGCTCATTTGGGATTCGATCGTCTGTGCGTCCGTGGTATAGAATCGTTCCTTTGGGGACTGTCGCGGGTACAAGACTGTGACCTGGTGCAGGATGCGGGTAGTGGGCCCACCTTTACGTGAGATGAGTGAAAATGTAACGCACCATTTCTACGGAGAGTGTTGGGCCATCGTTGCAGCAAACCGCTTACGCTGTTGAATATGAGGTGGTGGGTCGAATTCAGGTCCGGGGGCAAGTTCCACTCTCGATCCGACCCGCTCGCCGAGGTCCCGGACTTCACTTGAAAAGTAGCCTGAAGTGGTCCGTCGCTAGAACGAGAAGGTACGGATGGGAGCACAAACGCCGCTACTGCTAGTAGGAACGAGAGGACACAGAGCAGTTGCCGCAACATGGAGGTAGATGGACGAGTGACTGTGGGGGTTGAAAGGCCTCGGGCTCCAGACTAGTCCCGTTTTGTAACCCATTGTGATGGTATGGGCACTCACAACCGGTAGATTTACTATAGGTGAGCTGATAAGACCGCGGACGATATATACATCCGAGTCTCCACTATTTTTCAGGGCAGCAAGCCGCAGTCCTCCGATAAGTGATGCTGCGGAGTAGAAACCAGCGCTGCGCAAATGCCGGGCGTCGCTTTCAGTGGTCATCGGTCATGGTGATGTTCACTGCCATCAGTTGTAACTTGTAAGCGTCGATACCGATAAGAGGCTCCGGCAGTACCGGTGGATGTACTAACCTTCGGACCGCGTCAAATATCTCAGTACCAAACGCATTATTCCGTGATGTCCAGTTACAATCCTTACTTGTAGCGCACTCTTTTTTAAAAAATTATAAAAGCATTGTGTCGTCAAGGGGGGGAATGGGTGTCCGTCACGCTTATCGACCCATGCCAGGGCTCGATTATGTTAGTTGAGCCTGAGAGGTAGGACTGAGAGCACTGATCACCAATGGAGTTGTCCACGAGGATGGTTTTAATTGATAGAAGTCAAAAGGTAGAATACATGTACTGTGATTAAATGTATTTAGTGGGCTCGGGAATGGAACTGAACTGATCATTTTCCAGGTGCCACATAATCTTTGCTCAGGTCGATCCCCGTATCCTTCAAGTGAGTGTTCGTAAGTCGGGCGGTGCGCTGCCGTGTCGCCGATTTTTTGCCTTTCCTCTTGCCAACTGGTGCCTTTATGACCGGGGCCTCCGAGGCCGTCTCCTGTAGCCCACCTTGAAGAGACAGCAGGTCAGAGGGTGAGCCGTCGTTGAAAAAAAGATGGCATACCAGACTGGAGTTGTTTGAGTAGATCGACGTCATTCGGTACGCTCAGGTTGTGCCATAAATCGTAAAATTCTACCAAGTGTCAGAAGAGAGCGAACTTTCACAGTTGCTCTGACCTTTCTCGACGCTGAGCCCTGTTCCATTCTTGCTGGCGTCCCGCTTCGCAACCGCGTCAGGTCCTTCTTCTGCCAGCTCGGCGGGGTCCGCTTTGAGCTCGTTCCAAAACACCATACGCATCTGGCCATCTCTGAGCGTGCGTGTGACGAATACCTCGCCTTCCTTCTCGAGTTCTTCGACTGCGGTAGGTGAATCTTTCCATGACTCTTTGAGCGTGCGCACGGAAATGCCGCCGCCGCGTCGTGTAGATCGCTGGATCTCCGTAAGCAAGGCCGCTTTGCTCCGAAAGCTGTAGTCATGCTGGATTGCGCGTCAGGACTCAATGACAGGGGAGAGGGGCGAGCGACTCACTTTAAATGAGTACAAATTGGTCTTCGGGTCAAACTCCACCCGCTCGTGGGATTTAAACTTTTCAAAGAGGACCTTGTCGGTGTCAAGAGGCGTTTGGGTCCTGATTGCTAGATCGTCCAGGCGCATAGGTCCATTATTCGCCTAGTAAGGGTGAACGTGCGTCACTCTCAGAAAGCTCCGAGGAGAGGTAACATACCTTGAGATGATTGATCGCATAGAGCAACTGAGTGTTCACATCGGTACCTGTTCCAGTGTCGGCGGGCTGAGAGTACACGACGGCTTAAGCGCGAAGGTCAATGAAGCAGAAGAAAGAGAGGCAAAGAACGAGACATGCTCGCTTTTGGCCGCTTCTTCTTCTTGTTCGCGTCGCTGTCCGGTGGAGTTGTGGGTTGGGATGAGGACGCGGAAGCTTGACTAGAATGCCAAGAGGTCATATTGGCACCTTGAAGGGTATTTTTGAATGCTGCAGCATCTCTGGCTAAGCTGGACATAGTGGTATGTACAGTATGGCAGCTAGGACTGTTATGTGCCCTTGCTTACTGTGCTGTGAGTCAATTGCCCCCGGACGCTCAGTCCCGCCGCGCCGCGCCTCTCGCCTCTCCTTCTCCTACACCTCACAGGCGACCATGGCCTTTTTTGCTAGGCCACAGTCTGCCAGTGCTGCTGTAAAGATCGTTGCCCCGAGCACGGCCTCGGCCGACCCGACTAAAACGTCTCCGAAGAAAGGTAATCTACTTTCTATTTTTTCCCCCTTTGTCCTCACCCGGACCCCCGCCTTTGTAGATTCTACCCAACGACAATGTAGGAATATTCTCATTTACGGGTGAGTGTATCAGACCCACCATCGATGACTGTTTCGATTGATCCCCGCGTAGTTCATGTAAATTTCAAGATAAAGGCTGTATCTATTCTCATCCTCCGGTGAGCTCGGGTCACCACCGATGTGGCACCAAATTCCTAACGAACAATTCACTAGCGTCCAACAACCCCGCCTTCTACGTCGACGTAAGCACCCTTATCTTTATGTTGTTTTCGTCGCACCGGCCAACCAAATCTACTCAGGCCACAACCCGAAACCCCTACATCCACCGCGAAGCTTTCTCAGGCCGTCAATGCCCCTGTATTCGTTCCAAGATCCTCGTCACTCCCTCCTGCATCTCCCACTCTTTCCCGTGCGCAGGCGCAGACACCACCCACAGCGTGAGTCATCCTTCGTCCTAGTCTCGGTTAGGTCGGGCTGCTGACTAACGACAGAAGCTCGCTGTCGACTTCCCCGCCCGCGACCGAGTATGACGAGCACGACCCTTACGATCCCAACTATTATATTTCGAGTGACAACAATGGCTTGTATAACATGTACACCCCAGAAGCCGTGGTTCCCCAGATGCAAGCCGTGCGTATGGCATGTGTGCTGTGTCATGTTTGAGATGGACGTAATATCTTTCAGCTCGACGTAAATCCATATGACAAGCTATATGAATCGCAGTTCCAGCCCGAGTACGAGCAAAGTTTTGAATATTACCCACCGCAGTCGACTTTCATCCGCCAGCCGGTACGCTCATTCATAATTTCACTTTAACATTCTATTCACGATGTCTCACGCCAAGTTTTATTTTTATTTTTATTTTTTTAGCTCAATTACCACTTGTATTCTCACCCTCCGCCCTCACCGCCACCTTCGCATTTCATCTCTCCAAACCTACACGCCGACCTGTTATTGCGTTCAGAGGTCGTCCATACAGCGCCTGCGCCTGGGCTGAATCTTCCGGATGAAATACAGGGCTACCACACACTCGTCCCTCTCGAAAGCATGACAGGAGAGCGCCGGAAGTTTGGTAATTGGTACAGCACAGTGTACCGAGCGACGGGTAAAGATAGCCGTAGCCACGTCTTGCGACGGGTATCAGGTATGCCCTCGTGTCCACATTTCGCATGGGGCCCATTAAATGACGCATGAGAAAAGATTTTCGTCTGGCACATCAAGCTGCGTTCCAGTCAATCGAGCAATGGTCACAGCTCCGCCACCCCAATATCGTCTCGGTGCATGAAGCGTTCACGACTCGCTCCTTTGGTGACAACTGTCCGTCCGTCACTCACTTCTCCTGGCCCTTTCTCAACCACTCCCAGCACTTGTCGTTGCCTACACCTACCACCCGAATGCCCAAACGCTGTACGACGCGCATATCAAACCTCGCCCGCCGACGTTTGTACATGGTCGGTTGCAGGTCGCCCAGCCTCACGTGCCGGAGCGCACGCTCTGGAGTTACATTATCCAGATTGCGGGCGCGATGAAGGCCGCCCACGACCAGGGCTTGGCGGTGCGCATGATTGACGTCACCAAAGTCATCGTTACCGGCCGGAATCGCGTGCGGATCAGCTCGTGTGGACTCGCGGACGTGCTCACTTACAACCCCGCCTCGCCCGGTGTGTCCGTATCTGCGGCACAGATACAAGAAGACTTGGTGATGTTTGGAAAGCTCATCATGGCGCTATGCTGCAACAACGTCGCAGCGACGAGCAATTTTGCGAAGTCGCTCGAGGTCGTGACGCAGCACTACAGTGCAGACCTCAAGAACGTCGCATTGTTTTGTCTCTCCAAGCCGGGTGCACACAAGGTAACGTCTTCGCAGTTGCTCCTGCCCATCGGAATTATTACGTGTTAACACGCGATTCAAATACCGAAAGCATATCGGACAATTGTTTGACATGATCGGGTCGAGGCTTCTCACGGAAATGGATGATTTGCAAAAGTAAGTCAGAACCCCAACCTCGCGACTATGATCTAAGTGGCTTCGGCGCAGCGGCATGGACTTTCTTGAGGGCCAACTGTTGTCTGAGCTCGAGAACGCACGGCTCGTCCGCTTACTCACCAAATTTGGTTTTATCAACGAGAGGCCTGAGTATGTTCTATACGATTCAAGGTTGTCGTTTTGTTTATAAGTTGTTCCTGGCAGGTTTGCGCGCGATTCGCGGTGGAGCGAAACGGGCGATCGGTACATCATCAAGCTCTTCCGTGACTACGTTTTCCATCAAGTCGACGAGCGCGGGCGTCCCGTTTTAAGCCTCTCGCATGTGCTCTCATGTCTAAACAAGGCAAGCATAGTTCCTGCCCTACCTGACCTAGACTGACGATTTTGATCGAATCAAGTTGGATGCAGGGACAGACGAGCGTGTCATGCTCGTGTCGCGCGACGAGCAGAGCGTGCTCGTTGTGAGTTACAAAGACATCAAGGCATGCGTTTCATCGGCATTCGCGTATGTCACCTCCCAGTATATCTTGATCCTCTTTCTCTAAACGAACTTTGGTCCTCAGGGAGCTGTCGCAAAGATGAACACTCTCACCCTGTCTGGACACCCGCAGGTAAGTATGCGCCATAGAGGATGAAGAAAATAGGTAGATATGGAAAAAAGACTCGAAAACTACCAAAAATATTTTTGCACTTCTGTTCCGTCATTTACTGCCGTGAACCAGTTCGTGTCAGGATCGTCGCTTTTGATGTTTTCACGTGTTGTCATAGGTGTGAGCGAAGGGTTTGAGCATTGAAAGTGACTGAGATAACCCTCCCGGTGAAACCCACCTCTCTTGCTTGATAGGTTAAGCGCGCACTTTGGCCACATCCGCATTCATATGAGCTTCGATTCGAGGGTGGGCCCGATACAGCTCAGTTGACCGTGCACCATATTCCGGCGGCGGGGCCGCGGTCACATTGAATGCTCTGATGCAAGCGCCGCAGAGTTCAGGTTCACACAAAAGTTCACGTGGTATTGGGCTATGCATTCTGGCGCACCGGATCTCTGCGACCAAAGTGTACGGCTCCCCTAAATTTTGATTACGACATGCCATTGTGTATGAAGTCATGTGGCTGTAAACTATACATACAGCTGGAATACCAGTACTGTAAATCCAGTGGGTACAGTACACCCACACACCGGGCCACATACAGCCGATCCCGAAATTCCTACAGTGCCGAACATTACAACCCCAAAAGAAGCGCCCGCCGTCTTAAACCCCGCCCTAGATGCCCCTTGCGACCCCCGACCGCCACTCCGGCGCCTTACAGATGACGGTGGGTGCGTGACTGATTTCATGATCCCGTAACAATCTCTGAACGATCTAAACTTCCGGCATCTCTCCAGGAAAATGCACCCCGTTCACAATAAAGACCTTACAAGCAGACTCATGACAATGCGTTTACGTGCGAAAGTCGAGTAACGGTAACGGGAGCTAACAATCTCTAATTGACTTGGGTCCACCGGATTACGTTGGACAGGCTTGTGACTCAACAGACAGATCCACATTGCGCCCGTGTGCTCACATCCACTGACATTTTGGGGAGGTGACGAGTGAGGCCTAGTGTGAACCAACGGACCAACGTGCGCAATCATGAAAGAAGGACATCACACGAGTCCGAGTCACAGGCGCAGGGTCTTTCCTTCCTGGCCCTACAGTATAGCACGCATCACGATACGTGCGGCGGTGATGGGGCCGCCCAAAATCTGCCAAAAATACATTGCGTATCTACTTATAATGTTACAATAATGGTTGTTGACGTGGGCGAGAAAGTCACAGTAAGAAAAGGAAAAAGAGATAATTGTTACCAAACCCGTCTCACCCATCTCATCTCTTTCACCTTGGCTGGTTCCTCCACCAAGGGCATCCCTCCATCCCTCCTTCGGCTTTGGCCCCAAATCTCCTTCTGCCTGCCTGCCTCATTCCTCTCTCCCTCACCACTCCGCCACACTCACATGGCCGTTGCGACGCAGCACTCCACAAAGGCAGCCTCCCGTCATGTTCCGCATTCCCACCCAGACCCTGCCCAACCCCGCGCGTCCAGGCAACGCTTTGTTATTGACTTCTCCCAGTGTCTTTTTGAGTTTGTCGTCCAGCTTCTCCCCACAGTGGAGGAGCTCGCTGTTAAAGAGGATGTTCGCAAGCTCCTTGAGCGCCTCATCCGTACCATAGAGCCAGACAGCCGTCTGCTTTCCTTTGGCAGCACCGCCAATGGCTTCAGCCTCCGCAATTCCGGTAAGCATCCCTCGCCTCTCCACGTTCCTCCGCATGGATGCTACTTCCGGCCTAGATATGGATCTCTGCTGTTTAATCGACTCGGAGGAGCGTCTCGCCGCAACTGACCTTGTCACTATGCTCGGCGACCTACTTGAGCGAGGTACGTATGCATCATGTCCGCCCCACTCGGATATCTGCTCATTCATTCCGTCTCGGAACCTAGAAACGAAGTTCCATGTCAAGCCACTACCCCATGCGCGTATACCCATCGTCAAGCTCTCACTTGACCCCTCTCTTGCACTCCCTCTTGGCATCGCTTGTGACATTGGCTTCGAAAATAGACTGGCTCTAGAGAACACACGCTTATTATACTGTTATGCCATGATCGACCCCGCCCGCGTGCGAACCTTGGTCCTCTTCCGTGAGTCTGTAATTGATCACATCTCCGACCTGCTAACGCCTCTTCACCCCCCCAATCAGTCAAGGTGTGGTGCAAGCGAAGGTACCGTTTTCTCGTGTTTTTTAATTAGCGCCGTTACGTGCCCACACTCACATCCCCTCTGCCCCAGGAAAATCAACTCTCCATACAAGGGGACCCTGTCGTCGTATGGATATGTCCTCCTCGTTATCTATTTCCTGGTTCATGTCAAGAACCCACCCGTACTTCCTAACTTACAACAAATGCCGCCAATGCGGCCTATTTCACATGTCCGCACCATCTCCTCCCGTCTTTCTTGGCTATTCGCTTATATGCACGCACAGGATGATACTCACATCGGAGGGCACAACACTTGGTACATATCTTGCGAGCTTGCAACGCTACGAGTACTCTTGGGTCTGATGATCTTTTACAGGTTTTTCGACGATGTCGAGCTGCTGCGACAGCGATGGCAGTCTGCAAATACCGATAGCGTTGGCCAATTGTACGTTTCTTTCTGTCACCTCGGCGATGACCGTAGTTCCTGAACTTTCTTTGGTTTTCCCAGACTAATAGATTTCTTCAAATACTTCTCCCGTGACTTTTTGTACAATACTGGCGTCGCATCGATCCGAGCGGGTCTACTCAAGAAAGACAGCAAAGGCTGGCAGAACGATGTAATACCCCTCTAACTTCGGTGGCATAATTCCTCATGCGGTTCCTCTAGCTCGATCCTGCGCGTTATAAAGATGCCCGTGAACGAAATCGCTTCTGCATTGAGGTAAGATCTCAGTGCATTTTGGAACATACGGTTGTGCGATACTGATTCGTCATCTATGAAAGGATCCCTTTGAGACTGATTTCAATGTGGCACGATGTGTCACAAGAGACGGCCTATACACGGTAAGCGTGTTTACTCTAGCTCCTTTTCGTGGCTATCGTCTAACTTTCTTCGATCAGATTCGTGGTGAGTTTATGCGGGCGTCCAGAATCCTGAGTACGCGCCCCGAGCGCGCTATCTACGCCGTCGCGCAGTTGTGCGAAGAACGGATGGAGGCCCTGATCCCTGCAACATCACCCACCGCAGCGTTCGTACCGCCCCGGCTATCACCATTCCCTCCTCAGACTCCTTACACGGTTGGCTCAAGACCCATGCGCCAGACAAAGATTGATGTGCCAGACCCTAAGAACGTTTCGGAGGCGCCGTCGACACCGCCGCGTCCATCAGAAGTTTCACCTGCGCCGCGTCCATCCACGTCGACACCCGACCATATGGCACCGAAGCGCTTCAAGTGGACCTCTCCACCGCCTCCCTCTGCTTCGGCCGAAGACCGTTCTCAGTTCGAAGGGCAGCTCGATCTGGGTCTAGCCCTTGCGACCCTGCCGACGGATGCCCGGCAAATGAATGCTGGCTACGCCTCTTCGTCGAATAATAGCGAGATTCTTACAGATGACGGGGATGACCTTCAATCGATACAATCGCTGTCACTTTCCGAAGCGCCAGAGCGCTCGCGAGATCGGCGCGGTGGTGTATCGGAGTCACTCCCTAGTTTATCGCCAGCATCCTCCTCTCCACAAGCATCCCCATATAGTGCGCCTGCGTACTCACCACAATTACCCATTCCCGAAGGGATTCTCGTCCCCACAAAGGTATCCCATGTCCCACCACGCGAGCCCTACCAGCCACCAGCGTTCTTGAACACCCTCCGCGGCCGCGCGCCACGCCACCTCGAATTCATTCAGACCTCGCCACGTCTGAGTTCACCACGTCGTTCTCACTCAGGCCCTCCAGGTCCTTCATCCGCAGGGCTCAATGCCAAGCCATTCCCGCTGTTGACAAGGGCAGTAATGACACCACTTCCTCCCTCACCTCCCCCCCCACCCCCCAAATCCTCCCAGCCGTATGTATACTATGAAAGTGCGCCGTCGCCAACGATTGCCTATCCCGTGTCACCACGCTACCCTCCACGTTTTCATCATGCTGCCGCCATCGCCGCGGCGTCGGTCGCGGCGCGTGTGCGGCTGGCGCCATCGCCCACCGCCACGCCCACTGTGCACTCGCATTTCCAGATTCACCATGCGCACTCGCACTCGATGACAACTGTGCATGCGCGGACGCCATCCCCAAGAACAGGCGTGTTCATCAACCGATCACGTGGGGATAGCACCCAAAGCACAGGCTCGGCGTCGCCCTCCCCGCCGGACTCGCTCTCTGCCGGGAGCGACTCGCCTGCACCGTCGTCGCTGAGTTCGCAGTGCGATGCGGGCGCCGATCTGGTCAGATGGGAGGGTGAGGAGGACGGAGCCCCGGATGTGGATGGAGGAGGGAAAGTCGGTGGGTGGAGAGGGGTGCAAGCGAAGGTGCCCGCGGATGTTCTCTCACATCCCTATGTGGAACAAGGCGAAGAAACTGTACCGCGGCCCACGCGTGGGACACCACCCCCGTAGGCTTTCTGACAGCCGAAGGGTGATTGCTGCTGCCGTAAAGACCTGCTGTACTAACCGAGTCCCTGGCAGCGGGAAATGACAAATGCGTCTTCTGAGTCCCCGTCACCATCATCATCATAACCCCCCCAATACCATCTTCGAGCGCAAGGGCATAGCTGTCTGATCACCCATACCTTATTGTGTCTCGCGCGTCCTGCGTGCGCACGCCTCCCACATCACATCTGTTGCATCGACCCACATCGTCCCCTCCCCCCAACGTGTTTGTTTTTCTTCCGTTGCTTCGTAGTGGTCTCACACCAGTGCTCTCGATATCGTCTTCGCACCGATGTCCCACTTGTTTCTGACATCCAGGTCTCGTTCCGATATCCTGCTTGCTACCTTACTCCTATGTTACCTTCACCCCAACAACCTCCCCCCGTTTTCGCCCTCCCATTTTCGGCTACCGGCGTAACGTAGTGTCGTGTCGTGTCGTCATTCTCGCACCATTGGCGCGCGCTGTGTTGGAACTGCAGATAAGACTAGACACATGGTCGTACAATGCCTTACGGTACAGTGCCGCATCCTCGGTGCCCAACTGTTTTTCGACCAATATATATGCATGCACGTGCATTGTAGACAAGTAGATAGGCGCGCATACATATCTTTTTGATTGCAACGAAGAAAAGAAAAGGAAGGCCTGTGAAATAAGGGGGGGGGGGTTCGAATCGTCGCGTGAAAGAGGGTCTATCCGTTCATTCTTGAGCAAGAAAGGGGTTAGAAATCTCTTCGAGCCCATCGACGGGGCTTAGCAAGGTGATTGTGGGCCCACGGAGAACGGCAAGACCGAGTGTGCGTATGCGCGGTTCTGGGTCTGCAGACAGTGGATGAACAGATGGCAAGCGACAAGGGACAGTGATAGGGTGCGGTCAGGATGGGTCTGCCTACCTTGTACTTGTTCCTCCACATCGTCGAGTACGAGGTTCAGCAGTTGGTCGAATCCCTTAAGCACGCCTGTCACTGTTCACCGGGAGATATGGCAGAGGATTCCGTAAGTGAGGACATTTGCGGTATTGGTGAAGGGGGGGAACGTACCTTCACGTCCACCTGTAAACTTTACACGGATACGCGCATTGACGTACTTGGAAAGATCGAGAATCGCCTCGCGTTTGGGTTTGTCGAGGGTGGGCTGGGGACCTTGAGGCCCGCCGTGGCGTCCGCCACGCGGTGCAGAAGAGCCTCGCTGAGCTCCTCGGAATGTGCCACGGCCCTAAGAATGAAGTAAGGTTGACGGTCGGCTTGGGTGGAACAGGAGGAGAACTGCGTACCCGATCTGCCATGACCTTTTGTGCGAAAGAAGGGATATCGTGATAAATGCCCTAATAATTTTTTAATAATTTTTTTTTTTATTGTGCTTGAAGTGAATCAAAGTCGCTCAGACCACCTCCTTGCCTCACAATTCTCCCTGTCTCCGTCTCTCTCTCGTCCCGTCTCTCCCTCTTTCCTTTCCTCTCTCACATCTCTTCGTGCTTCTGATCCACTTTACGACCATGAACGCCGGCGAGCTCCTTGCCAATTCCCTATCACCAGGTACAGTCCTCTTTTCTCTCAGTCTCCCCCCCGTCGCGCGTCAAATCTCTAATCCTCGTCCCCAACTCTCAGATCAGGCTACGCGTGAAAATGCCACCCAAAAGCTCGAGCAGGCTTCCCGGGAGAACTACGTGCGTCGCCCCGAACCCGCTATCGCTGCCCTCCTCTCTTACCCCCCGATGACGTTTGTGCGCGTAGCCCGGGTACATGCACACGCTCGCCTCTGAGCTCGCAAACGAGGCCACCCCCGTCTTCGTCCGCAATGCCGCCGGCCTCGCTCTGAAGAACGCTCTCACTGCCCGCGTACGTAGCGCCTTCTTCGGCTCCTCACCCCCCCGCCCCACCTACCCCACACCGTATCGCGTCCTTCCCCCCCTCTCCACTCACTCCTATTCCGGCCCCTACAGGACAATGCGCGCCAAGCAGAATACTCAAACCGATGGCTTGCTCTCGATGTCAAGATCCGCAGCGAGATCAAGGAGTTCGTCCTTCGCGGCCTTCACTCTGAACATGTCAAAGCGGGAACCGTCGCTGCGCAGAGCGTCGCAGCTATTGCAACCGTGGAGCTCCCTCACGCCCAGTGGCCGGATCTGATCGAGATCCTCCTACGCTTTGTTAACACTGGGACGAGCGTGCCCTTACGGCAGTCGACCCTGAGCGCAATCGGATTTATCTGCGAGTCACTGGTCCGTCTTTCTTCATACGGATTAGGGTTTTTTCTGATCCCATTCAACAACACCCAATATCGCTATTTAGGACCCCGAGGTGCTGAGTGCGTGCGCGGACGAGATCTTGACTGCGGTCGTCCATGGGGCGAGGAAAGAGGAGCCCTCGACAGATGTCCAACTCGCTGCTATGCAGGCCCTGTTCAACTCTCTCTCGTTCATTCGTGATAACTTTGAGCGAGAAGTACGTGCTCGTACCACCTTTGACCCTGGCTTAGCTGCTCAACTAACTTCGCAGGGCGAGCGCAATTACATCATGCAGGTCGTATGCGAGGCTACCCAGAACTCATCCGTTCAAGTGCAGGCCACAGCCTTCGAGTGTCTGGTCCGGATAATGTCCCTGTATTATAACAAGATGGCCTATTACATGGAGCGCGCGCTCTTCGGGGTAATTTTTTTTTTTTTTTACCTCATGTGCCTCAACTGACCATATGTCATAGCTAACCGTAATGGGTATGAAATCCGAAGAGGAGGCTGTTGCGTTGCAGGCAATTGAGTTCTGGACCTCCGTTGCCGAGGAGGAGACCAACCTCGAGAGTGATTATCTCGACGCCCAGGAGGTGCGCTGCTGCTTTGTTCTCCCGGTCTCACGTGATTTAGCTTACGCATCCCCAGGGTCTCCTCGACGGAGAAGTTGATGCCCCCAAGTACTTTGCGAAGATTGCTCTGCCAGAGGTCGTCCCCGTACTGCTCCAACTCCTCACTCGCCAAGATGAGGATGCTGAGGAAGGCGAATGGAACGTTTCGATGGCCGCGGGCACATGTCTTTCCTTCCTTGCTCAGGCAGTACACGATCCGATTGTCCCCGCCGTGATCCCCTTCATCGAAGCGAACATCAAGCAGGAAAACTGGCACCAGCGTGAGGCTGCTGTGATGGCCTTCGGTTCTATCCTGGTTGGACCGGATCCCGTCGTGCTTACCCCGCTCGTCAACCAAGCGCTACCCATTTTAATCAATATGATGTCAGACCCGCAGCCACAAGTAAAGGATACGACCGCCTGGACGCTCGGCCGCATCTGTGAGAGCCTCATTACGTCAATCAAGCCTGACGTACATCTACATGCCCTCGTGAGTGCGCTCGTGGCTGGATTGCAAGATAGCCCGCATATCATTGCGAATTGTTGTTGGGCCTTGATGAACCTTGCGGATGGGCTGTACGAGCTATACGAATCGAGCGAGGAGCAGAGCACTGGCCCGCTTTCGCCGTACTTTGACGGAATCGTTGGTGCGTTGCTGCAGGTCACAGAGACGTGAGCGACCTTCCCGTCGGTACGGTTTCTATGCTAACTATCGTTTCCCTGCTAGTGCGGGCAACGAGTCAAACTACCGCACCTCCGCATATGAAGCCATCACGTCCTTTGTCCAGCAGGCGACGCTTGACTGCGTGCAGGTTGTGTCCAACACGACGCTCAAGATTTTGGATCGCATGGAGCACCTCCTCAACGTTCAGGTACAACGTCCAGGTGCATATAAGTGTATAGTGTAGGGCTAACGACGTTGCATTTAGAACCAGATTTTAGGCGCCGATGACCGCAATAATTGGAACGACCTACAGAGTAACTTGTGCAGTGTCACCGTTGTACGCATCTCCATCGTCCCCCTTCCTGCTACGTTTCCTCTGACGTAACTCTCGCATACTGGTAGAGCGTGATTCGTAAACTAGGCGCGGGTATCCTCCCCCTTGCCGATCGCATTATGACCCTCGTCCTTCGATTGATACAATCAGCCGGCAAGACCTCGACAATTCTAGAAGATGCTTTCCTCGTCGTTGGCTCATTGTCTGCTGCCATCGAAGCCAAGTTCGCTCCCTACATTCCCGCGTTCCTTCCGTTCCTGTACCCGGCTCTTAAGGCGTACGAGGACACGCAGCTGTGCACGGTCGCCGTGGGCATCATCGGTGACATTACGCGTGCGCTCGGCGACCAGACGGAACAATATGCGCAAGCGTTTGTGACCGTCCTGCTGGAGAACTTGTCGAGCGAGGTTCTGAACCGGAACGTGAAGATATCCATTTTGGCTTGTTTTGGTGACATTGCGCTAGCGATTGGACCCAAATTTGAGCCATACTTAGAGACGGCGATGACGGTGCTCAGACAGGCGGCGGCTTTGCAAGCGAACCCGGTGCGTGTCTCTCAAGGGCTACCCTTGTAGAATTACTCAATTATTGCAGCTCGACTACGAGTCCATCGACTACATCGCCAACCTGCGCGAGGGCATTCTCGAGGCTCATACCGGTATTATTACTGGCTTCAAGAAGACTGAGCGGGGTACGTCCATGTTTCCCTTATTTTTGGGTTCTACCTGTACTTACTTTGTACTAGTCCAATTACTAGTCTCTCACGTGCCTGCAATTTTCGAGCTTGTGCAAAAGGTTCTTGCAGACGACAACAGTGGAGAACCGCTAGACAAGCTCGCATTTGGCGTGATTGGCGACCTCGCTGATGCGTTCCCGAACGGCGAGATTAAGCCGGTTCTGCTGGCGGAGTGGATCGCGGCGAGCTTGGTCCTGCGGAAGGGTTACGATAAGGAAACCAAGACGACGGTCAAGTGGGCGCGCGAGGTAATTCATTCCGTTTCAAGGCTTATTGTCATTTTACTTAGTTTTGGTTGTTAGATGGTAAAGCGCGCAACCGCGTAAGGGAACAGCGGTTTGCTAATCTCCGTTCCCAACGTGTTTCCTCTGTTTTTTGTTTTTGTTTTTTTTTACACTTCTTTTTTAGCTGACGATGTTCCCACCGTCGCCCTGACTTGCCATCCCTTCCGTCGTTTCTCTTTTCTCTTTTCTTTTTCTACTTTTTATGCAAGCGTATCATCACAATCACTCGCCATCTGAAGGAGGCACAATTCAATAGCATCGCGATCTCTGCAAACGTCATAGTTACTCAAGCTCAAGTCAGTCAGTGTTTGTTATAGTCGTAGTAGTACGTTACGTAGACCAAATTCCCCAGACTCAGATTACAAGGTATACTAGCCACGGTCACTCTCTCTTCCCACTCTGAATATTCCATTTTCTTTCACTTGTTTTTCTTCTTTTTGGTTTCTGTGCTCTTCTTTCTCTTTCTCTACCCCCACCTGTATCGATCGATATCACTACCTTGAGCAGACCGAGCTCCAGACTCCATACACACTTTATTTTCGTGAAAAGTGAGAAACGTGTCACTGACACACTTGCACATGCTACTTTACCTTCGAACGCCGAACTTTCCCTGACGAAACAAACTGCCAATCAAGCTGCCCGTGTGCTGTGTTTCGTTTCACTCGGGTCATGTGATTATTGCGATCAGGACTTTGTGTTCCTTTAATACTTCAATCATCCGACCTCTTCGTCTCTCACGACAACACACATGGAACAACCCACTCTACCCCTCATCATCTTACCTTTCCCACTAGTTCTCCTTCCAGGTGCACGCGCCACCTTTCCTATACCTGCAAACCTCGCAGACGCCCTCCTTCGTCTTATCGAGTCCTCCCCCAGCAACCCCGTCCTCGCCGCCGTACCCCTCGTCCAAAACGAGGGAAACACCATCGTCCACAAGTGGGCTGTCACCGCCCGCATCACCCGTTTCGTCCGTCCCCGCCCCAACTCTGATGAACCCCACCTGCTCACTCTCACCGGCCTTGCCCGCGTCCGCTTGACCGATCCCCCACAAGTCGTCAACGACCCCTTACCCCTACCCCGCTTGGACGTCTCCTACCCTCCGCAAGATGCCGACTCGCCCCCAGCCACAGACGTCGTCCAGGACTTCAAGGCCGCCGCCATCCGCCTGCTAGAGCGCTTCTCACAGGACACCTCGCAGTCCGCCCGCAAGCGCGAGAGCTGGACCCGCATCGCCCATCTCGTCGAGGAGAGCGAGTCGCACAAGGCTGCGGCTCTCGCTGATGCTATCATTTCCGCGGTCGGCGCTGAACACGCTGATAAACTCGGTGGGTCCGATGCTTTGTTCCGATCATCCCTGATGCTGTTGCGGCATCATATTTCATTTGTGGAGTCCGCGTGCACGCTCGTGCGGGGTTTTCCCCCCTCCGCGGGTCCAGTTGGCACCCACCTTTATCCCGTGACCGCCGGCCTCCCACACTTCCGCTCGCAACTCCGTGGGAAATGGCTGACATTTCTCCGTAGTACTCCTCTCCACCGAATCACCATCATTGCGTCTCCAACACGTCACGAATGTTCTCGCGAAGCAACTGTCGATCGTCGAAGTTAGCTCCAAGATCGCTACCGCCGTCGACGAGTCACTCTCCAAACAACAGAAGGCACTCTTCTTGCGTCAACAACTCGCCGCCATCAGCGCCGAGCTACAACGCCTCGAGCCTGGAAATACCGACCTGCATGGCACGGGGAATGGCGTAGAGGATGAGGACGAGCTCGACTTGCTCATTCGTCGCGTCGACACACTCCCCGTGGGCAGTGAAGTGCGCCGTGCGGCTACCGCTGAGGCGCGCCGCCTGAAGCGGATCCCTCCTCAGAATGCAGAGCACGGCGTTGTAAGGACCTACGTGCGTGGACCCATCTTTCATAGTTTCGCTGTCCTGACCTACCAACGCAGCTCGAATGGCTCACTTCTTTACCCTGGACTCCCCCTGCCACCGCCTCAGAAACTCTCACACGATCCGATTTTCTCACCAACTCCAAGTCACAGCTCGACGCGGACCATTATGGCCTCGAAAAGGTCAAGCGTCGGTTAATGGAGTACCTCGCCGTCGTCCGGCTGCGCGCCTTGATTGCGCAAGAGGCAGAGACGGAGCAGGCAAAGGCGCAGGAGGTCACGCTCAAGAAGGTTATCGATGATCCAGCCGGGGGTGCGAGTGAAGCCGATGGCCAGAAAGAGAACGCATGCAGGGCCCTGATCAAGGCAGGTGAAATTCCGGCTCTACCACAAGTACCTGTGCCGGTACCACCCCCGCAAAGCCTGTTAAAGGCCAAGGGCATCAAAGCCCCCATTTTACTGTGAGCTCGTCATCACCTCCTTCGTCATTTATGTCATCGAGCATGTGTTTAGCTTCATCGGGCCGCCGGGTACAGGAAAGACTTCTCTAGGTCAATCTATCGCTCGCGCCCTCGGTCGGCCGTTCCAGCGCATCGCTCTTGGTGGCGTGCGCGACGAGGCTGAGATACGGGGTCACCGTCGGACATACGTTGCCAGCGGTCCTGGTCTACTTGCCCAGGCCCTGCGCAAGGCCGGTCGTATGGACCCGGTTCTATTGTTGTAGGTTTACCCCACTTTCCGGAGTTCGCAGATTTAACGACAGCAATGACGGCAGAGACGAGATCGATAAGGTTGGTCAGTCGAATTACCACGGTGACCCGTCAGCGGCGTTGCTCGAGGTCCTCGACCCGGAACAAAATGTGGCCTTCAACGTACGTGTTTCTTCAAACACCCCGCCTGAAACCTCTTTCTGACACAGGTGGCCGGTACTAGGATCACTACCTCAATGTCCCGATCGATTTGTCACAGATCCTGTTCATTTGCACCGCCAATTCCCTTGACACCATTTCACCGCCCCTCCTCGATCGGTGTGAGGTGATTCAACTGTCTGGGTACACACACGACGAGAAGCTACACATTGCACGGCGATTCCTTCTCCCTAAGCAACTCACGCAGAACGGGCTTTCTGGGCCACACGTTCAACTGACCGAGCCAGCGCTGCTCAAGACGGTCACGCATTACACGCGGGAGGCGGGAGTGCGTTCACTTGAGCGTTCGATTGGCGGAATCGTACGGTTCAAGGCGGTCGAATGGGCCGCGCACGTCGACGCGCAAGGCCTTGCACCTTCGTCATTGCCAACTCTCTTGCCAGCAGCGTCGGAACCCTCGGATGCGCTGGTCAAGCGTAGCAAGGAGGGTGGCGTGGGCTACAACCCCGTCGTCGAAGCGGACGAACTGGAGAAGATTCTGGGGCTGTCGCGTTATGACGGTGAGGACCGTGAGCGAGAGGCGCGGCGTGGAGTTGTTTGGGGACTGGTCGTGACTGGGATGGGCGAGGGTGAGATCATGCCCGTCGAGAGCATTGCGACTCCTGGCAGTGGGCATCTCAAGCTCACCGGATCACTTGGTGATGTATGTCTCAACCTTGGATGTCCTTATCTCCAGGTAGCTTTACTGAAACGGTCGCGTTCTTAGGTGATCAAGGAGAGCGCGGAACTGGCGCTTAGTTGGGTGAAGACGCACTCGTATGATCTAGGGATCACGAGTAAGCGTGCGCAGGACCCACTACGGATACCGGATGCCATGATAGACATACACCTGCATCTTCCTGCTGGTGCGCAGAAGAAGGATGGTCCAAGTGCGGGTGTCGCCATGGTACGCATACGGACATTGTTTCCTCCGATTGCCGATTACTCAACTCGAGATTGGGCAGGTGTGCGCGATGGTATCGCTCTTGACAGGCAAGTGCGTGCCACCAACTACAGCAATGACCGGCGAGGTGCGTGTTTCTGGGACCCTCTACAGGATATGTTCCAATTTTAATCTTTGGTCTAGATCACGCTCCGCGGACGGGTGTCGCCTGTGGGCGGGGTTAAGGAGAAAGTATTGGGCGCACATCGTGCGGGGGCGAACAAGGTGATTGTACCTTGGGCGAACCGTAAAGATGTGGAACACGACGTGCCGAAGGAAGTACGGGCACGGATGCAGTTCGTGTTTGCGCGGACGGTGCGCGAGGTGCTCGATGCGGCGTTTGGCGAAGGGACGCTGCCGTGGCTCACGCTCACGCCGGTTGTCGAGAGCAGGCTATAGACTGGACGCGCGTTTCTCGTGCGGATAGTATACATGACGCAACCTCTGTAACCCATCAGATCATTCGCTTTGCTGCAACGCTCTTCTTGTTCAACGCTCTCGTGTACGCATTTCCCTCTGACGTTTTCATAAAGTATTGTTGGGGGACAACAACGCAATTCTTTTTCAATACTTCTACTAGTGTACCACTTAATGAAAGCCATGTCGTTTCCTAATATATAGCCTCTCCAGGGAATGCGGGATGATATCCAGACACTTTGGGGTATTTCGGCCTTGTGGTGCCATACCCTCAAAATGAGGGTTGCAACTCCGAAACTTGGACGTCATTGCGTCAATTGGTGGTTTCGTACGATGTGTCGCCCAAGACAGTGCCGGTCTCGAAGTGACTCGGGGATTTGCTACCCCGGGCCCAGTGCTTCCAGGTAAAGGTGTCACCCGACCACTGCCCCCGGCGGCTATCGTGTATACACGAGGCAAACCAGGCGGTGCGGGTGTTCCCAGCCAAAGAACACGAGGCGGTCCCTTTACTCGCTCTTGCTAGTCTGCCAGTGCTGTCCTCACTAACAACCTCAACCTCAACCCCATCTCCAGCACCATGTCTTCATCTTCTCAAACATCTGTGTCGTCCTCTCAGTTCGAGTCAATCATTAGCGCTGTCCTGAACGAGTTCAAAGAAAAGACCGGGAAAAACCTTTTAGACGACTGGCTCGCCAAGGAACTGCAAAGCTGCGACTCTGTCGAGGCCGTCATGGATATAATTCAAGGCCAAGCCAGAGCGTTTGATAAGTTTATGACTGGCGGTAGCAAGTTGATGAAATGGGTCCGATCTTCGGTGCACGTCCTCTATACGATTTCTGCAGCTCTTGGCGATGGCGTTGGTGCGGTACGTATTAGTATAACAGTTTGAGGTACATTCCAACGTCGCGTCCAGGCAGTTCCTTCTGCAAAAGCAGTCTTTACCGGAATCGGTATCCTCCTTGCTGTTCGTTTATCTGTCTTCCGTTTTGTCGACTTTTTTAACGCTGATATTTTTACAGGCTGCAAAGGATGTCAGGGCGAGCCACGATGCGCTCGTCGACCTCTTTGAGCGCATTCAATTCTTCCTAAAGCGACTTGGCGTTCATACTCGGATTTCACCCACCAAAGACATGGTAGAGATACTAGTGAAAATCATGGCCGAGGTGATTTCTATACTCTCCATCGCGACAAAGGAAATGCAACAAAGCAAAACGAGTAGGCTTTTTCTCTGAGATATTCATCATTAACATTTAACCATTCTCGTATTTGATTAGATATATATTTCAGGAAGTTACTGGGAAGGACAGATATCGAGGACGCCCTAAAGAAGTTGGATGGCCTGACACAAGAAGAGGTTCGGATGGCGATAGCTCAGGTTCTGCAGGGCGTCAATGAACTCAAAGACGGTGCGGAGCCCCATCAACCAGCACCCACTCCTCGCTGAACTTTTTTCTACCAGTTACCAAGAAAGTTGACGAGGCTCTGCGTGAAATAAAGTGTTCGTGATCTGCGATCTCCGTCTCCTCCGTTGTAGGGACTGAAATCTTAGTGCAGGGAACCAGATAGAGCAGGACGTTCGAAGATGGTTTTCCCCACCGGACCCGTCCGTAAATTACAACATTGCTCGCGAGGCTTACCAAGAGGGAACTGCCGCGTGGTTTTTTAAGGATGGCATATTCAAGGAGTGGGAGTTAGTCGGTTCCCTCCTCTGGGTACACGGAAAACGTGCGTCCATCACCTTATCTTTCACTTCTCAACTCCTGATGGTCTCCCCGTTTCCTTAGCCGGCTCGGGCAAGAGTATCCTTTCGTTCGTCATTTTCTACTATCATCTCCAGGCGTAAGGCTCACATTGACTAAAGCTCTGCGATCATCAATCACGTCATATCGTTGCGCGATGCCGGACACGCTACCTTGGCGTATCTTTTCTTCGACTTTCGAGATAAGGAGAAAAAGCAAGACACTCGCAACTTTCTCACCTCGCTTCTCATTCAACTTTCTGCCCACTCGAACCATTGTCGCAAGATAGTTTTTGATATTTATTCAGACCACGGGAAGGGCACGCAACAACCCAGCATCAGCGCCTTGACGAAATGTCTTCATGAGATGCTCTTTGTCGTGACACAACGGCCAGTTTACCTCATTATTGACGCACTCGACGAGTGCCCCAACATCTCTGGGTTGCCAACCCCAAGAACGGTACTCCTGGGTCTTCTGGAGGACCTTGTCGACCTGCGCATTCCAAACTTGCATATATGTGTTACCAGCCGCCCGGAGTTTGACATCAAAATTGTTCTCGAACCCCTTGCCTATAGTGCCGTTTCACTTCATGAAGAAAGCGGGCAAAAGAAGGACATTTCCGACTACGTAAACACCGTCGTAAACTCGGACAGGAAGATGCGGAGATGGCGCGATGTGGACAAGGTGCTGGTTGTTAAGGCGCTATCCGAAAAAGCGGACGGAATGTAAGGGTATCACCCACCTTCTGTGATGAGTTCTCTTATCCTCTGTCGTGCAGGTTTCGATGGGTATACTGTCAGCTGGAGGTGCTGCAGCACTGTATCAATGCAAGTGTTCGGCAGACCCTCGACAAGTTACCCGAATCGTTAGACGAGACGTATGCACGCGTACTCAGTCAAATCCCCCAGCCGAACCAAGCGCACGCCCACCGTCTGCTGCAGTGCCTCATGGTGGCCGTCCGTCCGCTGCGTGTCGAAGAGCTTGCAGAACTGCTTGCATTCGAGTTCGATACGGCCCTCGGAGCGATGCCAAGATACCGCGCTGGTTGGCACCTGAACGACCAAGAACAAGCTGTGCTGTCCACATGTTCAAGTCTAATCACCATTGTCGGCGACGACGGTTCGCAGGTTGTCCAGTTTTCGCACTTCTCTGTGAAGGAGTTCTTGATGTCGGATCGCCTCACATCCTCATCACTCGGAAACTTCTCTCGGTATCAGATCAATCCCGGACCTGCGCACACGATCCTCGCTCAGGCCTGTCTCGGAGTTCTTCATTGGAATGATGACGACGATGAAGAGTGTGTCGAGAGCTCCCCCCTGATAGAATATGCGGCTCAACACTGGGTGACGCACGCCCAATTCGAGGACGTCGGATCATGTGTGAAGGACGGGATGGTGTCTCTCTTTGACTGTGACCAACCTTATTTCGAGGCGTGGCTTGGAATATACAACATCGACCCCGAGCCCGATTGGGACGACCCCTATTGGGAGTCTCCCCCAGTGACACCTACACCCTTGTACTATTCCTCACTTTGTGGGTTTTCCGACTTGGTTGAACACCTCGCCATCAAATACCCGCAGCACATAAACGCCGTTGGTGGCTGGCACAAGTTGCCTCTGCTTGCAGCACTTGTCGGGGAGCACGTCCTGGTTGCGGAGATCCTACTCAAGTACGGTGCGAATGTCGATATCGGAATGCAAGAACGGTCGCCACTCCACGAAAAAAAAACAGACGTCAGAGTAGTTCGGTTCCTACTTGACCATGGCGCGGATGTCAATCGCCGGCAGGACGACCTCTGTACTCCATTACATCAGGTGGTACGTAACAGAGAGCTGGAGGTAGCTCGGGTGCTGCTTGAGCACAAGGCAAACGTCGATTCTCAAGATATCGAGGGAAAGACCCCGTTTCAGCTAATGATTGAAGACGGTGATCAAGACGGTGATCAAGACGGTGATCAAGACATTGACCATGTCGATGATGGTATTCTCGATCTTGGGCAGTTATTAGTGAACCATGGTGCGGACGTGAACATACGGGACGAGGACTACAATACTCCGTTACACCAAGCAATGGCAACGGACACGTTGTGGTACGCCGATCGCGCAGAAATTCTTCTTAAGCTTGGCGCAGATCCTAACGCGGAGAACGATGCTGGCGAGACCCCATTGCACCAATTGTTCAAAGACCGGGATAATTTCGAAGTTAATCCCGAAAATTACTGTGACTTCGAAGACAGCATTATCTGCAATGTAGAGTTATCGCTGGAGCGTGGTGCAGAAGTTGACACACCCTGTTCGGACAAGTGGACCCTGCTACATAAGGCAGCTTTCAGGGGTTGGCCCAGTGTCGTAGCGGCGCTTCTCGACTGTGGTGCGAATGTGAACGCAAAGACCAAGGAGGGAGAGACTCCGTTGCACATGGTATCACAGGGCTTATACAACCCACGCGACCACCCCCCCATCGATCATGATATCGCGCGGCTATTGGTGGAGCGGGGCGCGGACGTCAACGCCCAAGACGAGGACAAAAACACCCCATTACACTCTGCAGCTTTGGGCGGTAGGCTCGAGATTGTACAGGTACTTCTTTTTTTTTCAAAAGCAAAGCAAAGTTCATTTATATTTCGGGAACACAGGTGCTTCTCGACCATGGTGCAAGCGCAGTTGTGGAGAACGGCCGGGGCGAGTCCTCATTGCACCTAGTGTCGAAAAAGGAATATCCACGCTACAAAGACGGCGGTGCTGGAATTGCGCAACTATTGCTGGAGCGCGGCGTGGATGTCAACGCCCTTGACGAGCATCAAAACACCCCATTACATTCGGCAGCATTCAGGGGGGTGCTCGAGATTGTGAAGGTTTTTTGTTTTTATTTTTTTCGAAAGAATCCATTTATACTTCGGAATCACAGGTACTTCTCGACCATGGTGCAATTGTGGACGCGGAGAACGACGAGGGCAAGACCCCATTTAATTTAGTGTTACGAGGTGATTTCGGAGACTATGACCGTGTCGGAATCGCACGACTATTGCTGAAGCGTGGCGCGGATGTCAACGCACGGAAGAAGAACAATACCACCCCATTGTATTCGGCGATTTTCAATTCGGCGACTTTCTATGGGTGGGTTGAGATCGCACAGATGCTTATCAATCGTGGTGCAATCGCGGACGCAAAGAACGACAAGGGCGAGACCCCATTGAACCTAGTGTCACGAGGTCGCTATTACCCCGAAGACGGTGTCGGCTTTGCACGACTATTGCTGGAGCGCGGCGTAGATGTCAACGCGCAGAGCAAGAGCAAGATCACCCCGTTACATTCAGCAGCTTTCAGGGGGAAGCTCGAGATCGCACGGGTACTTCTCGACTACGATGCAATCGCGGACGCGGAAAACGATGAGGGCGAGACCCCATTGCACCTAGTGTCACGAGGTGACTATCGCTACGAAGAAGGCGGTATCGGCATTGCACGACTTTTGCTGGAGCGCGGCGTAGATGTCAACGCGCAAAACAAGAGCAAGACCACCCCGTTACATTCAGCAGCTTTCAAAGGGAGGCTCAAGATCGTACAGGTACTTCTCGACCATGGTGCGATCGCAGACGCAGAAAACGATGAGGGGGAGACCCCATTGCGCCTAGTGTCACGAGGTGACTATTACCCCGAAGAAGACGGTGTCAGCATCGCACGACTATTGCTGGAGCGCGGCGTAGATGTCAACGGCGCGCAAAACAAGAATAAGATCACCTCGTTACATTCAGCAGCTTTCAAGGGGTGGCTCAAGATCGTACAGGTACTTCTCGACTTTGGCGCAATCGCAGACGCGGAAAACGATGAGGGCGAGACCCCATTGCACCTAGTGTCACGAGGTGACTATCGCTACGAAGAAGGCGGTGTCGGCATTGCACGACTATTGCTGGAGCGCGGCGTAGATGTCAACGCGCAAAACAAGAGCAAGACCACCCCGTTACATTCAGCAGCTCTCAAAGGGAGGCTCAAGATCGTACAGGTACTTCTCGACTATGGTGCGATCGCAGACGCGCAAAACGATGAGGGCGAGACCCCATTGCACCGAGCGTCACGAGGTGATTATAACTCCGAAGAAGACGGTGTCGGCATTGTACGACTATTGCTGGAGCGCGGCATAGATGTCAACGCACGGGACAAGAATAAGACCACCCCGTTACATTCAGCAACTTTCAAGGGGAGGCTCGAGATCGTAAAGGTACTTCTCGACTATGGCGCAATCGCAGGCGCGGAAAACAATGAGGGCAAGACTCCATTGAACCTAGTGTTACGGAAAAGATTACATAGTAAACAACGTTGGTCTCCAAAAGTCGGGTTCGGCATTGTACAGCTATTGTTGGCGCGTGGCGTGGATGTCAATTCCCAAGACAAATACCATAACACCCCATTACACTCGGCAGCTTTCAACCACAGGCGTAGTATCGTACACCTTCTCCTCGACCATGGCGCAAACCCATGCGCGGAGAACGAGCAGGGTGAGACACTGTTGCACGAAGTGTCACGAATCAAAGATGACACCCGCGGCATCGGCATTGCACGGCTATTGCTGGGACGCGGTGTGGATGTCCATGCCCAAGACAAAGACGACAACACCGCATTACACTCTGCAGCTTTCAACGGGAGGCTCGGGCTCGCACAGGTAATTTTATTTGTTTTTTTTTTCTCGTTGGATCTATCTATCTCTTGGACGATAGGTACTTCTCGACCATGCTGCAAACCCGACCGCGGAGAACGACCAGGGAGAGACACCATTGCACTACTGTCACGAGGAAAATCTGACCATGGTGTCGGCCTTACACGATTATTGGTGGAGCACGGTGTGGACGTCAACGGAAGGAAGAGGAACATGTGGACTCCGCTACATTTAGCAGCCGTCAAGGGGATGTTCAAGATTGCAAGGGAGCTTCTCGACCATGGTGCAAACCCGAACGCGGAAGATGAGCAGGGTGAAACACCATTGCACGTAGTATCACAAGGCAAATACGACTCCCAAGAAGATGGTGTCAGCATTGCACGACTATTGCTGGCGCGCGGTGCAGATGTCAACGCCCTGGACAAGGATCAACACACCCCATTCTATTCTGCCTCCTACTTTGGGAGGTTCGAAATCGCCGACTGTTGTTCGAGTACAGCGCAAAAGTCACCGGACCTTCCACTCGATGGAACTAAGAGGAAGGCAGAGGACGTAGGAAACAGGTTCAAAAAGCGGCGCAAACTCCACGAAGAGGCGCACCTCGCGCCATGGCGGACGCACATTTCGCCATCCTAAATGCTTGACGCCGTTGATGGGAAACTATGCGACAACTACAGGACTGGGGGGGACTCACGATGAAAGGGAAGGAGGATGGCTAGTTTATTTGGCAGTGAGGTCTACGTACTGTAATCTACCCTCAGGCGCAAAATAATGGGTTTCACAAAAGCAAGTTCAGAGAACGACCGAGCACGCCTTTGCACCTTGTGTCGCGAAGAATCATTGGTTCCAGGACGATGGTCTCGACGTGGAGCGCGACGCAGATAGACAAGGATTCGGGCTATGCAACCCCATTACATCATTTAACATGATATAGTGAACGGCCTTGACTCGATATCGCAAGAGCGCTGCTCACTATGATCCAAAAGCCCTGGAAGAACAGGCGGAACCATTAAGATCTGGTCCCGTTATTGTATACCTGCGCCTCTGGCGAGTATCAGTTCCGGCGGCCATCGTCTCTTCCCCTCTACTCAGGCTGGCATGAACAGGATCTCGACCGAAAGGCGGTAATTTCCGCGAGCGGCGCGCCGTGCTCGACTTGTACGAGTGGAGATAGTGGCGAAAGGGGAGAGAGGAGAAAGAACACT